>KZ808520.1:62440-85613 GCA_000696205.2 Oncopeltus fasciatus | reverse complement strand
AAAAAAAAAAAAAAAAAAAAAAAAAAAAAAAAAAAAAAAAAAAAAAAAAAAAAAAAAGGAAAAGTATCTATGACCCTAGTAATTTCCTTTGACTAAGAGGGCCTCCTGTCCTGACATAGCTAATTTAATTGCTACTTTGTTTGTTTGTGGAAAAAAATTGTGTTACTTATTAAAAAAAAAAAAAAAAAAAAACTTTATATCTTCTAAAGAAATAGAGTCCCTATCGCATTTTGAGGAATATGAAGAACATTTTCGTTTAAGTGTATTACATTGGAAATTTACTATATATAGCGAAACGAATTTTTGAGAGGTGACGAGTAAAGGCTACAAAAATTAAATCGCACTTACATTTCTGAGTATAGACGATAAAATTAGTTTTCCCCGCACTGTTTTACTTCTTGTTCCGTTACATATAAACAGAAAAAAATAGTTAACCACAAGTAAAATTTAAAGAAATTAAATTTTACTTATATAAGAATGTAGGAGATTCTCTCTCTACTCTTTAGAATCTCCTACGGCTGTACATACGGACATACATAGGTATACTTGCATTGAGCGGTGTACTTTTCATTCAAACAGGGGCTCGTCATCTCTGATGTTTGCTTATGACGCCGGAGGTAAAACCTTCCTGGTCATCACCGCATGTTGATGAACTTGAGCAGCTTTCCCATTGCCCTTCCATTCAGCCCAAAAAGTCCTAACATGGTTGGAGAATCCACTAGAATAATCCTAATAAATTATCTCCTTTGAGTTAGTACACCAAAAATTACAGGTTTTCAAACAGTTATTATGTGATGAATGTATAAATTATAGTGACAATGAAAGCGTAATCAAAGAAATCATGTAAAGAGACTTACTAATTAAATAATACATAGGGTCACTTTTAACTCTGAGATAATAAATGGTAAATTTGTTGTGTCCGTCATGTTTCATTAAGAGAGGGGATTGTCAAGGGTAGTTGAAGAAGGTAGATCCAAAAAAATACAAATTAAAAAAAAAAAAAAGTGTATTTTAAAAAAACATTATCTTGCCGACGTTTCGGCTTATATTGTAAGCCACTTCAGGTCTATCATGAAGACGAGAGGGGACGTCCTGTCCCTAAGTTCACATTTCCATGACTGTTCACATTTCCATGACTGTTCACATTTCCATGACTGTTCACATTTCCATGACGGAGTCATGGAAATGTGAACTTAGGGACAGGACGTCCCCTCTTGTTTTCATGATAGCCCTGAAGATGGCTTACAATATAAGCCGAAACGTCGGCAAATAATTTTTTTAATTTGTATTTTTTTGGATCCACCTTGACCGAACCCCAACAAAAATGATCTAATAATAATGCCTACGGTCAAAAAACTCTAATTTGTTAGTGCGTTGTTGAATTTTAGTCCTTCATCAGGGCTGAATATGAAAAATATTTTTATTTTTTTGTATTTCTGTTTTTTTTATATTCTGTCCTCACGAAGGCCTGAAATTTAGGCCCAAACCTTGGCTAGTATATAAAATGTTTTGATTACAAATTAGTTTTCAATTCTTCAACTATCAAGACCGAATTCCTGACAATCCACTCTTCATAAATACTGAAGACTTTTATTGTTGCGGAGTTGAAAATTAATAATTATGCATGGTTGGAGGTTCGTTGGCCGTCGAGTATTATGCTGGAGAAATTAGTCAGGGTTGCGGCCAGGATGAGAAAAATAAAGTACTCCAAAATTGTTGGGTAATTATTTTATTATTGTATCCTGATGATGACTTACAAGATAAGTCGTAATGTCGCCAATAATAAAAAATTACCCAACAATTTTGGAGTACTTTATTTTTCTGATCCCGGCCAAAACCCTGACTAATTTCTTCAGCTTTATAGTTATGAAAAGAAAAAAATATTTTGGACACTCAGCATAATATGTATAAAATTTAAAGTTGGTTCATCTCTGCACCATTATTTGTTTAATAAAAACGGTTGAAGCGAATGATGGGCAAGGTGAAGGCGAAAACCACCAGCGGCTTGCTCAGACCAATATCAACAACAAATTGGGAAGAATGCCCCTCTGCTAGAAGTCCCCAAAGCAGATTGGAAGACGTGATTGCCAATCTGAAAGGAGTCGTCACACCGAGTGGGGGTGGAAGTGGCGTATCCTCCGTATATCTTGTCGTTCTGGAAGAGCCGCCCTTTTCTAACGGCAAAACCTGCTTCCTTTTTGTCTAACAACCTTCAATTGGCCTCATAGTAGAAGCTGCAATAATCACAGCTTCTCTTTTAATAGGTGAATAAGAAGATAACCAATGACTCTAGCTCTAGTAGTACTATATGCATATATAGTATCTGCAGATTTCGCTTAACGAAATGAAAGCTGGTATAACGGCACTGCTTATGAAAATGACTTCAATTCTCCAATCCCAAATAATGAAACTCTCCTATATATTTGGGCTTTTTCCAAATTTTACATATTTATTTGACAGTATGTCGCCTAGAATTCACAGCTTTTACAACTAAAACGTCCAATTTTATGTAATGACATATTTAACAAAACGGATTTCAAAGTCTTTGTGGAGTGTAGAGTTTGCGGCGTAATAGGGTTAATCAACCATGTTTCTGAGGATTTTGGTTTAGAAGGACTGGATTATTTGTATGTTGGATGCTTTGAAAGTTCCACACAGTACAACTCCATACGTCCAAATAGGTCTCCATAGTGTCTCAAAAGTAGGAAGTTTGTTAGTCTCAGATAAGGCTGACTTGCGTCTTCCATCATTACAGATAAAGCTTTCTAGCCATTATATCGAAGAACATTTTTAGAGAAACGCATATTAAGAAAGATTTGAAAATATGGCTTGGTGTGATACGTCTCTCCCCCTTTTTTTTTTCAAAATGAAAATCAAATTCCGTAGCTTGGGTTTTTTTTAGCCGTTGGATGAATTTTTAAATGGCTAAAATCAGATAAGGGGTTTGTGGAAGACCAAATATATGTTAAAACACATTTATAATAGTTGTTGAATTGAGTATTAATGATTAAAAAAAACCAAGAAATCCACGTTTTACAGTTATTAAATAATAGCTTAGTTAATTAGATTGCTCAATCACTTTACCCTGATCTGAAAGACGGATATTCAAAATGACGAGATAATTCTAGTTGAGGCATTGAGCTAAGGCATTCACTTTACTGAACTAATCCTCTGTATTGTTGAAAAACTAAAAACACTTGCTTTTAAAAGTTTATATTTCGTCCAATAGGAATTTTGTTATTTATTACACAGTAAGTAATATAACCTACCATATAATACAGGCATATAGGTTTATATAATCTGAATCCATGTGGAAAAGAATTCCACGTAACAGGCCGTACCCTTGTGAAACTCGAAACTTTACCCCTTATAGTAACTTTACCTCAAATTAGGGTAAAATGAAGCACAGTTACGTCCCCTTAAAAAAACCGATTACATTTTTCATAAAAGTTACTTAGAATTAATTATTCAATATAAAGCGGTTTTGGAGTTTTATTTTTTTTTTTTTTTCTGTCGCTAATTTTTTTGACATATAACATTAATTATTTTAAACATACATTATACATTGTTTCTAAATGTATTCCGTTTTTGGAACATTTCTTTCGCTCATGTCCATGCTTCATACGAAAGTAATAAAAATAGCTCAATAAACTCATGTAATTATTCATTATTCTAGCGTACCAAGACAACTATATCCAATACATTTTACAATGTAGTAAAATATATAAACTAATTAATGTACGTATGTTAAATTAATATGCAATTTAATATGATAGCTGCGTCATTTTTAATTTTATCATTGGGATAATCATTAACATGCATATGCACTTAAATGTAAAAAAAATGAATATTCTTAACACATTCTCTGGATTTTCCAGAAGTTGCGATTTCATGTTCAATTTGTTAGAAGGCGTTCAACATAGTTATAGAACCAATTGACCGTCATGTTTTATGAAGAGAGGATTGTCAGGAATTCGGTCTTGGTATTTGAAGAATTAAAAACTAATTTGTAACCAAAACATTTTTTATACTAGCCAAGGTTTCGGCCTAAATTTCAGGCCTTCATCAGGGAAAATAGGGTGATGAGGAGAGAGAGAAAGACTCCTGCTCAACTGTTTTTACGTTATGACGATCAGTTATTAGACTGTTATGCACATTCAGCTGTTATGCACTTGGCACTCGTTTCCACTGAACCTCTATTCTACAAACCGTGAAAATTATCATCTAGATTTTTTTGGGTTTTGTTTTAAATCTTCAAGTCACTAAAAAATTTATCACTTAAGAAGTGCACAACATTCTATTGTTACTAAAAATCCATGCAAGAATCTAAATTAATTACTTCAGTAAAGTAATTTATTTTCTGTCTACCAATTGTTTTGTTCAAATACCTAAATGCTATTATTATTAAGCTGAAATAGTAAATGACCAACTGGCCATGATAAACAAAGCCCTTTTCTTCAGAGTAAATGTATGGCAAAGGCGCTACAGAACAAAGATTAGAAGTTCCTTGCAAATTCAGGCTACACGGGTGCCTAGTCACTAGTGGGAGGCAACTGTGTTTACCCCCAACGCAAGCTTTAAAGGGGTTGATTGGATTTAGAGCTTTGTCAATGAAAGCTAAACACATTCTCAAATCAAGTACTTTCTTTGGAGGAAATCAGTGACGCGATGCTATTTTGGTACACATTTTGAAAGGATTGTATACTTTGTTCCCATAAAAAACAAAACAAAAACAAAACAAAAAAAAAAAACGAATGAATGGTAAGTTAATCTATCTCTACTTATTTAAAGAACATTTAACTAACATAACCTGGGTAAATTTGTGGCATACATTCCAGGCTTTTTAAGAATGCACTTTCAAATAGAATTGTATCATATCATCAAAATATTTCTAAGCATTTGCTAATCTAGAAAAAACAAAATTATAGTATATGTCAGTATTTAAGAAAACGAAAATGGGTCCAAATCCCGCCCTGGGCAAGCTTTTATCGATAAATAGAGGCTTGTCCTGAGCCATGGATGTTTAGAATGGGATAGCCCCTCCATCCATGTCCATAGGTGGTTGAAAGGGAGGCTAACACTTTAAGGAAAAAAGAATAAAAAACGAATGGAACAGAAACAGGAAACAACCGTACCTATCATTCAACAAATTAAAATTTAGATTCTAAATTTTTTTTTTTTTTACATTCTACAAATCGTTTTAATATTAACATTAAATTCATAAATTGTCAAACTTATACAGTAATATTAAAATTTAATATAACATTATGCTAATATTTTAATATGCTTTNTTCATAAATTGTCAAACTTATACAGTAATATTAAAATTTAATATAACATTATGCTAATATTTTAATATTAACTTTAGAGTTTAACCTTTATATAGAATAATATAACATATTTTTAAAATTATATTCTATTTTAATTTTTTTTTAATTTATGTAAAATTTTGATGTTATAATTATCTATTTGAGATACAGATAATAGGGACACGATGAAATTCTTGAGAACAAATAGTGAACATTTCAGTGCTATTGTCAAGGTTTAAAATTCCGAGCATAGGATATATGCTGTGTGTAAGTTTGAAATTTCATTTTCCAAGAGCCATATTTCATGTACACATGAAGCGTCAGCACGCTGAGCATGGACTGCCTCAAAATATATATATATAATGTGATAAAAGTCAATTTAATAATACAAAAAGAGAGAGAGAGAGAGAGTTTTTTTGACCGTAGATATTATTCTAAGATGATTTTAGTTGGGGTTCGGTCGAGGTAGATCCAAAAAAAAACACAAATAAAAAATGTATTTTTTTTTTTTAATGAAGGATTATCTGCCAACGTTTCGGCTTACATTGTAAGCCATCTTCAGGGCTATCATGAAGATGAGAGAGAACGTCCTGTCCTTAAGTTCACATTTCCATGACTGAGTCATGTCATACAATTCGGTCTAATTAGTGCTTAATTTTTTCAAAAAATATTATGGAGCTTTTTTTTTGGAATTGATATTTATATATCAATGTGTGGACTATATACTTTCGTTAGTATTTGAAATCATATTTTAATTGTAATATAAAATTTAAACTATTTAAAAATTTTACATTAAATGCTTATTTTTAAAGCAAGACTTAAAAGTAGTGAATGCACTTGTCCTATATTGAAGAATGTATTTCATATTTATTATCAAAATCGCTAATGAGACAAATCTATCATCAGTGAAGGGCGAAAAATCAACAGTAAGAAATAATTAGGGAAAATTTCCTTATAATTTGTTAGAATTTGAGCGGCAATCTGTTTGGGGGTTTTGTGGCGAGACGGCGGTCCACCGACTGATGGCCGAAAACTTTAGCTGGGTTTGCGCGGGACTGCGGTCTTCATGATAAATAAACCCACCCCCTCCGGCACAATCTGAACCACATCATCCCTTCCCTCTAGTGGGGGAGCCACCCTTTGTCCCACCCCGCCCAAATCTTAGGCATCTAGGACAGTGAATTAGAGCTTAGGTTTCAGGTAAATCTTCACTCCATATTGTTCAATTTCTTTGTGTAACTCACAAAATATTTCCTTTACCAATAAATAAAAAAATTCAGTTGAGTTTCGCAGCTCTAAAGAAAATATTACGCCCGCTGCACTGAAAAGATTATTTCTCCTCACACGTAAAATTATAGTTAATCTCCTAATTGGACCACGATTTAGCGCCCAACAACAATTAATTGCCTAGCATTTAAATTGCCTAGAGAGGTTTCAACGAGTCAAACACACACACGTATGAGTTTATAAAAAATATTGCTAAATTAATAAATATGTTAATGTAAATTTATAATTTTAGTGGCAATAATTTTTGGCATGTAGTAGGTAGGATCAGAGAAAATATGGAATAACTCTGCTACGAAAACATCCTCAAAAACTACATTCTTACGGAATTCGCTGAAAATGACAGCACTTCTAAGAAAAAATTACTAAACAAATTACTAGTTTACTTAAGAAAAGATCCTTAGCGTAAGATGATTCCTGGGTTTGATACGTTTTTTGTTTTCTTTTTCTTTAATTTCACTAAACTTACCTTTCTACCACTCAGGATCTCGAAGGCAGGTGATATCTTACAGGTAGCCCCTCTATTATAAACATCAGTGGCTCTGGGAAATCTTATATTTTATGAATGATTACAGAATTAACTCGGATAATTCAAAGCAAAATATGGCCCAAAATATATATTTTTTAAAGAAATTGCAATGCACCGATAGACATTTAAGAGATAAGTGTATTTGTACTTACTTTAGTAGTACCAAAGAAATTTGGTAGTGATCCTGAACCAGGTTTGGAAAATCAAGTTGGAGTCACGCCGTAACTGAGATATTTTTTTTAATGAAGAAAAAAAGACACTTGAAAATTTATATTCAAATTTATTTAAAACAAATGTTTTAAATTTTTTTATTTATTTTTACATTCATATCATTTTTTAAATATTTGTATCGTGTTTTATTTATTATTTAAAAGAAAAAAAATTTCCTTTAAAACAAGTACTATAAAACTCTTTTAACTTTTGCAATGAATTAGTCCTCATTATTTTTTTCTTAAATTATATATTAAGATGTTATATGTGAAGGCGAAATAAATTTATCACTAACTTCAATTTAGTTTGAGTGGATGTTTGAGTAATTTTGAAGTTAATTTTTATTTTTTTATTTGCTTTATTTATTTCCTATGGATGTTTTAACATTATTTCATTCTACGAAAGGTCATGAGTAAAGTACAGTTCATTATGAAGAAGAATAACATGAGTTCTTTAGTTCTTTACCTTTCGCATCTGAATAAGCAGTCCATGGTGCAGGATGACCTTAAAGTACATTTCCCATGTCACATCAAGAATAAGCCTAAATAATAGTAAAAGAGTAGTTCAATTATTGCAGTCGAAAAGAACAATAGAAGGCAAAGTTAATATCGATCGCGCTGAGCAGATCCATAATTATGATATGAAGAGAAGGGTTCAACCCTCCAAGTACAAGTACTTTGTTAAATATCTTCCTTATTATACATTTATTTTAAAAAATACTATTACCCAAATATGTAAAAAAATTGCATTTTACACCTATTATATTATATGTCTCTTAACAAAAATTTTAATGATAATTTAATAAGGTTTTCTATTATATTTTTTAGGTAGTTGATTTTAGGTGTAAATATAAGTGACTTAATTGTTGGCTAGGGAATTGGTTGGATATTAAATGTTTAAAAAGTACAAGTTCAATTTATACAGATATGATAAAAGTTCAAGAAATAAAATACATGCAGTTAGAGAAGGAATAAATATTTGTCTAACCGAAGCTTAATTGATTAATATCTTAGTACTAACTGTTATAAAATTAATAAAGTTAATAAAAATTTGAATTTATAAGGCAAATTATAACTTTGAAATTTAAAATATAGTTAAAAGAAGATAAAAACGACCAAGAATATAAAAATGGCTGTTGACTAAGGTTCATTGGCAAGCCAGCTGAACTAGTTTTTTCCCAAACATGGTATACAATACTTTTATCGTCTGATTAATTTCTTCAGAGCATTCTTTATGCTCGGGCCTACTGCTTTTTAATCATACTTCATGCTGCTCTGTAAGTCACTAAGGATTCGCTCGTCAGTGATATTCGTGGTTTCCTTACAAAGAACTAAGCTAACTAATGCCAGGTCAGTACGAAATATTGTTACCACTCCACTTTTCATTTGAAACATCCTTCCATGGAATCCTCCGCTGAGTTTGTATTCCTCATCTTCTTGAAATACATTTTGAGGAGACATTTGGGTAGTGTGATAAGTCCATAAGAAGTTTAGTAGGTCAAGCCGCTTATTTATGAAGGAGAAAAAGAGTTCCCGTCGTTCTGGTATAAGTGCATGAAGTAAGCCCATCGCCTATAAAAAAGAGGGACGCTACGTCCTTTGCCCCCTACCCCCAATTAAAAGAGCAATTAAAGTTGCCTGGCTAGCTTCACTCCACCCTCTCGCACCCCCAAACCACAGCCGTAAGACCTTCTCATTCCACCCCCTCTGAAAATTCATGAGTTAAACTGGGAGATAATAACCCACTTAATAGTGATATTCAGCTACAGTTTCAATCCAGCCAGCTTTGCCCAAAAGAATAAATCAATTTTCCCATTATCCTAAAAGAAGAGAAGAGCGAATTCATTTTACTATGCCAATATGACAATATGAATACTGCACCGAATAATTTTATAAATGAATTGAGGATCCTGATTGATTTAAATTTCAGTGAAAGAATTAATATTTTTGTTTTAACACTTTTTTTTTTGTTTTAGTTATACTACTATATCTCCTACTTCTATATTTCCATTTTAATAATAAAGATGAAATTTAGTTGATCTTATTTTTTAACAAAGATCTTTCTATTTTTTTTTTAAATAGAAGCATTTAACCCTTAATTAATTATAGTGATATCTATCTAAATATTTTANGTGTGTGTGTGTGTGTGTGTGTGTGTGTGTGTGTGTGTGTGTGTGTGTGTGTGTGTGTGTGTGTGTGTGTGTGTGTGTGTGTGTGTGTGTGTGTGTGTGTGTGTGTGTGTGTGTGTGTGTGTGTGTGTGTGTGTGTGTGTGTGTGTGTGTGTGTGTGTGTGTGTGTGTGTGTGTGTGTGTGTGTGTGTGTGTGTGTGTGTGTGTGTGTGTGTGTGTGTGTGTGTGTGTGTGTGTGTGTGTGTGTGTGTGTGTGTGTGTGTGTGTGTGTGTGTGTGTGTGTGTGTGTGTGTGTGTGTGTGTGTGTGTGTGTGTGTGTGTGTGTGTGTGTGTGTGTGTGTGTGTCGTGCGTGCGTGCGTGCGTGCGTGCGTGTGTGTGTGCGTGCATTATTTTATGATATAAAAAATATTATTTTAGCACTTCCTTTGTTATTCTACGGTGATTACCTTATTTAATTTCCAACTGGGTATGTTATTTTATATGGCATCTCTCAGTTGTAGATCATATTTGTTGACGAGTATTACTTTATATTAAATGTAAATAATAAATGTCCTTGATATAACTATGTGTCCATGTTATAAAGACATCTAGAAATGAAAAAAGAAGAGTATACAATAAAATAAGTCACATTATGTGATATTTGTCTAGAGGCCTGGTTCCTTAGAATAGTATGGTTATATTTGAATAGCTCCTCACTTAATGACCTTACATTATATGGACTACGGGTTAAAATTAATTTACTCCAAAATAAATTCAAGTAAATTTATTAAATAAATAATTACAACTACTAATAACAGATAACAAATAAATCTACTGTCATTTAAAATAAGAAATGAAAAAATATAAATTACTAACAGCTAATTACATCATGAAAAGTGCTTATTTACAAAGAGGTCTCAGAACAATTTCCTAAATTGTCTACGAGAGATCTGCAGTCACTAGTTACTGACACTGCACTGTCACTACTACATGGGCCAAGACCAACCCGATGGTCTCATACGCCCGATCTGACACGTTATCTGACTGTATTAATCTTTCTTGAATTTTTTTTTTAGAAAATAGGATTTTCTCTTATAATTGGGGTGGTATAATCTCGATTTAGGTGGAAACCTTCAAGTGGCCCCTTCCCGTACGGGTCTGGTCTCTCATTACGCGTCTCCCCTCAACAATAATATATGGATAACATATAAAAACCTATAATTCATTAGATCCAAAACATATTGGACACGATCGAATAATCCATCTTGCATTGTTACTCTAAGGGCCTACACTAAGACGAATCTCAAACACATCCACCAAATTCAGCTTTTATTTTTTTCATTTTCAATAATTTCGTCGTTCATCACGTTATGGACAACGAAATCTCTCAATTCTCACTACCCACTCCATATTTAATCCGTACATGCTCTACTTTAAACTTAACAAGTTTCTTTTTCCCTCCTTATAAGTCCTTAGCTACGCTTATAGTGGCCTCATATTTTAACAAAAAAAAAATATCACTATTGTCTCCTTTCCTTCTTGACTTTCACTCTCTCTCTGACCTATGCACTTGAGATTTTATGGATTCCTGAAATTCTAAAAAAACCTCTCCTAGGAAAACATTATTTAAATTATATAATAAAACAGATCTTAATAACAAGTTACTATTTGCACAGTAATTAATTAAACATATAACTATTTTCATGTTAATGGAGAGTTCTAATTATATACTGCTATGTTTAAACACATGAACCTAGAACTACAATCTACTTTTTACTCTTGTTAAAACTTTCAAGATCGGAATAATTAAGAATTTCGTGAATAATAAATACTAAATTTAATTTAATATCAATATTTTTGTCGTAAAGACATCGCATTATTAAATTTTGACTCACATGTGTTTATAATTCTCTTGGTCTCTGTTAATAACCGTGAATAAGGATAGTTACTTTTAAACAAAACTTGCGATAAATGCAAATACTAATTGAAGAAATTATATTGAGATCATGCGACATGAATCACAGCACATCCTCAAAGAATATTATTCTTTAAGACCATTTCTGCAGTTCAGAGGCCCATGGTATACCGCATTATACAGAATGTCACAAGCTGCAAGTGTCTATTCCCTACAGTTCAGAGGCCCATTACATACTTCAGTAATGCTGTCACAAGTTGAGGTGTCTATTACCTGCAGTTGAGAAGTACATGGTATACTGCAGTAATGCTGTCACAAGCTGCAGGTGTCTATCCCCCAGAGGGTAGTTTTTTGACTACTGACCTGGAGAGTATCGACCGTGACAGGTCAGATCACCAAAAATTAGGGTTAAGGTCAAGCATCACAATTGCTCATAGTGACTCGAGCTTACATGCATTATATGCATCTTTTACTCCAAAGTGCCTCATTCATCCTTGCATATCTTATTTGAGACTGAAGCAACATGTATGAATTAATCAAACTACTTTTTTTACTCATTTTTCTTAACAAAAGTCTTTGAATTTATACAGAATTCAACTAAAGCCGAATTTTTATTTTTTCGAATCTTTATTTTTCTACTTATAATTAGAACTATTGAGAAGAAAATAACACAAAAATAAAAAGTGGCTCTTTGCTCTTATATTCATTCTTATATTCAAAGAAATTTGATTTTTAAGCATTTGTGTAATGTCTAGTTGTTTTCTCGTATACTCATTTTTGACGGTATCCTTTACTCTTATTCCTGTCTATTAAAATACAGAGGTAATATATTAAACATTTTTTTATTTTTTAAGTGTCTGTCTCTCTTTCAACCACTTAGGGTCATAGAGGGAGGGGCTATCTACAGGTTGTCATCCGATTCTAAATATTCATGGTTCAGGAGAAGCTTTTATTTATCGATAAAAGCTTATCTTGGGCGGAATTTGAACCCGCAGCGCCAGGATTGAGAGATCCAGTGAGCTACCCCGGTGCCCCAACATTAAACATTTAATACCTCAAATAACCATTGCCATTTGACTTTTTTTTTCTAATTTAAAATGTGGTTACTTTATTCCATTGATTAGAGAGAATTAAATCCACTTCTTTTCCTTCCAGCTTCCTTAGACCTAGGTGTAGTCGCCAACTTTAATTGCTTTCTTAATTGGGGCTGTGAGGAAGGGTTTGTTCCTGTCATTCCAAGGGGCTTACTCTTCATTTACTTTAAGACTTCACTTTATTTTTAAGACTTTTCAAAAAAGGCCTCCCCCCCCCCACATAGGAACAGTTAATGAGTTTTTATATCCTGGAAATTAGCGCGCTCTACGGTGAGTGCAACTGTCTTGCCTTTGGGCTTAAACTGTCTTTCACGCATACAACAAGAATCGCCAACCAAAAACACGTACGAGGATTTTGCTGTTTATCTAAAACATTCTATTTATTTTAGATTAGAAATAATATCAGTGAAGCACGTAAACCATGCAGATTTTATATCTTTCGTTAAATATGGACATGATAAAAACAAATCAATAATTTAAATATTAAAACTAAAAAGTGTTCATAAGGTAAAACATGGTGACTCTAGAGTGACCGATAGATAGGGGATTTTCGTGTTGAGCGTTTATCGTACATTTTTATAGAATATACTTGTTATAAAATTATAATAATACTTGTTATGTTTTTAAGAATAATAACTGCAAAACTATTTTTGAATTTCTAACAACTTAACTCCCTCATTACACCACTCATATCCTTACTGACCAACCTGGTCACCAAAATGACCCTACCAACTCCCATAACATGATTCCGCAATCCAAGAATTCTTTTACTATCCTCCTATGAAACGCTAACGGCATTGGGACGCACAATGACGAACTCAAGCTAGTACTCGATAACAAAACCGTAGACGTAGTATTACTGGCTGAAACACGACTATCTAAACGAAATAATCTGAAAATTGCTGGCTACCACACTCATAGGACAGACCATCCTGACGGACGAGCTCATGGTCGAACTGCACTTCTTATCAAGAAATCCTATACCCATCATATCCTACTCTCCATTTCCACAGAGTCCCTTCAATCAACATCAGTGTCTATATCCACACCCTCTCATTCTATCACACTTTCAGCTGTGTATTGTCCTCTAAAGAAGCCAATCACTACACCAGAGTTTTTCACTTTTTTAAAGACCTTGGTCCCCGTTTCGTTGCCGGTGGAGACTATAATGCTAAACACTTGCAATGGGAATCGAGAACGTCCAACTCCCATCGCCGTGCTCTGTATAATGCGATATCATCCCAAAAGCTCTCCACAATTAGTCCTTCCTCTCCAACTTATTGGCCCTCTGACGTAAACCGCCTTCCTGATATCCTGGACTTCTTCATCTGCAAAATCATTCTCCTCTTCATCATTCCGCTTCGAGCTTAAACGAGCTCTCCTCTGACCACAACCCAGTTTTCCTAACGTTACTCTGATTCCTATTCCAAAACAATTACCTCCCTCGCTCATTAATGGCCCAGTCGACTAGGCCTTTGTTTGAACTCTCATAGTAGAGTCACTTGACCTCGGAATTTCTCTGAGAACTTCAGATGATCTAGATGACGCTGTACATTCCTTTACCACAAACGTACAGCAATGCATATATATGGCTAATCTCAAACCAAAATTTACCAAATACTCTTCTGAGTCTCAAAAACCACTCCCAGATTCGCTTAAAAACTCATCATAGCGAAACGCCGCCCAAGAGTATTGTTCCAAAAATATAGACACTCCTTAGACCACAAAGAAATTAATCTTCTTTCCAGACTCGTAAAACAAAATTAGGTGTTTTACGAAATAAGGCCTTTAATGCCTATCTGTCTACCCTCTCAACAAAGATAAATTATTTTGGATTGCTACTCGCAGAATCCTTTAGAGCCTTCCACTCCCTTGCGTTGAGGAGATGGTTCCTGGCCCTCTTCTGAAATAGACAAGGCGGAAATGTTTGCCCAGTACCGCAGAGACTGAGTAGTTCCTGGATATGCCATTACCTATTTCCTTGCCACTCAAGGCAGTAACTCCTTCCGAGGTCAAGTATATAATCTCTCATCTGCCTAAGCGCAAATCACCCCGATATGATTTAATCATCGGCCAAATTCTCCGTAATCTTCCCAATAAGGCAATTATATTCTTGACCTACATATATAATTGCATATTCTGAACTAACCACTTCCCTCTCCTCTGGAAATATTCTGATATAATACTATTTCCCAAACCTGGAAAATCACCACATAACCCCTCATCTTATCGTCCTATAAGTCTCCTTCCTACACTTTCAAAGGTTGATAGAGTCTGGCAGAGTGGTCGTCTTTTTAAACTGAAATCCATACTTCCTAGCAAATAGAGAATAAAAAAGCAATGAAGAAAAATGCGTTCAAGTTAATTTCTAACTGCGGAAAAAAGACTTCCCTGAAATTGTGAAATTTAACAATATTCCTTTACAACATTCGAATTCCGTTCGTTACCTTGGGTTCCATCTTGACCCACGACTTACATGGGGCGAATATACTAAAATACAAGAACTCAATCGACGATATGGACTCCTATACAGACTCGTGAATGAGAACACTCCAATCTTACGATAGAGAACAAACTGACCAAATGGAGAGTTTTTTGACCGTAGATATTATTCTGAGATGATTTTAGTTGGGGTTCGGTCAAGGTAGATCCAAAAAACACAAATTTAAAAAATGTATTTTTTAATAAAGGATTATCTGCCAACGTTTTGGCTTACATTGTAAGCCATCTTCAGGGCTATCATGAAGATGAGAGAGGACGTCCTGTCCCTAAGTTCACATTTCCATGACTGAGGAAACTTTTTGGATCTACCTTGACCGAACCCCAACTAAAATCATCTTAGAACATATTGACGCTCTACAAAACCTTATTACAACCAATCTGGACTTAAGGAGTAGAAATCTGGGGTGCTACCAAGACTTTTTTTTACTTCATTGTGATCAAAATACGAAATGTTTTTATTTAACAGAAGGTAATAAATAAATAAAAGTTTAATAAAAATAGTTAGCGACAGAACGAATAAACTCTTATATAATTATATTCGGATCATATTTATATCGTCCTATGAGTGAGATCTGTGAAAAATTGAAAGTTTAAATAAAATTGTTACTAGACCAACGTGAATAATTACTTTCCCTCGAGGGAAATGTGCTAAAATTTACTTATAATATTAAATTTTTCGAGAGATAACGTTTGCTAATGTTTTGATGAAAAAACAGAAATGCTATTTTAAATTTGCCGTTAATACATGATTTTTGTTATTAATTTGATTTTTATAAATTATAGTAACTTAACAGAACTAATTAGCTTCATCAAACATTATCAATAATACTGTTATGGGCTGCAGGTCAATAATAATTAAGAACAAAGATAAGTTTAAGTTAATTTATTATAAGAAATAAGTACCCCTAATAATTACAGCTAACAATCGAACCTACTGCCCTTACAAACTAATTAATAAAAAAGATAAATTACTTATAACTAATTAACAGATATGCACAAATAAATCAAATGTGGTTATTTACAATGATGCCTCAAAATAAGTTGTTACATTGCCTGCACCTACAAGTTTCTCTCACTTAACAATTTACTGCCTGGGGCCCGACTTCTAAGACACTCGATTTGACAGGGAATCTGACACTGACCCGAGGGCCGCTTTTATAACTTTAGAAGGGTTTAGACAGGCCCAGGTGAATCTAATAGATATTCTGGTCAAACGTGATTTCCTCTTTTAAGTAGAGTGTCGGCAGGAGGAAGCCGATGGCTACCTTCAATTGGCCTCTTCCCGTACGGGTCTTGTGCCCGTCTCCTCTCATTACCTATTTTCTCATTCTTTAGTTTTAACCCTAAAAACCACATTAAAAAATTCATATGATATTTTTGTTACAAATACGTACCCAAAACCACCAACCAAAAGACTTGGCAATGTGTGAATACCATTTTGAATGCACAAACACGACATGATGATATGAAGGATGTGTTTTGTGCTCATAAAACCTCAGGTGACATTTCCTTTTGAATGGTCTGGCAGAAATCTCATAACGAGACCCTTGAGATCCCACTCGTGCCAGGAAAATTTTGCTAAGCTGTCTCAATTGCTGAAGATTGCTGTTCGGGTTCGAGTTAAAGTCTCCTTGAAAAGCCGCCACTGGCTGAGTGTGTGTTTGCCAAAGTGAAGACAAACAATCAGTCGCCCTGGCCTAGTGGTCGATAGGCTCGAGGAGACTCGAGAAATCTGCTGACCCGGGATCCCCCCCCCCCCCCCCGCCCCCCGGGCCCCCCCCCCCCCCAGTGCCTGCTGGCTCACCTCCTCGCTGCTCGGATATTCGGCCCCTGCTCATAAGCAGTCTGTCCATGTGGCATTTGTGCCAAGCCTCAAATAAATTATTATCTTACACTGAAAAATAGACACAAATTCTCTTCTTCTAAATTGAATATGCTCACCGACAATTTTCCTACATGAAATTATTTTAAAAACTAATTTGACGAGCGAATAAGGAATAGCCAAAATTTCCAACCCTTAAAAATATAAAAATTCAGAACATTTATGTTGTATGTTTTTACCTACATATTTCTCATACATAGGATAGGAAATATGGTAACTCCCTCAATAACTTAGGTCTGTATCTATAAAACTGCACAAAGGGGCGCCAAGGTAGCTCAGGGGATCCATTCGGGTCCAGCAATCCCGACGCTGCGGGTTCAAATCCTTCCCAGGGCGTACTTTTGTCTACAAATAAAATCTTGTCCTGAGCCATGGATGTTTGAAATGGAGTAGCAACCTGCAGATAGCCTCTCTCCTCATGGCTCTAAATGGTTGAAATGGAGGCTGCAACAAGGTATTCTTAATTATCTTGTGGATTTTTACTTTATAAAGCCGGAAAAAAAATACTTTTAATAAATTTTTATAATACCCATTTTTTTTTTTTTAATGAAGTGGATATATTTATTTTCATGACATATATGTTTTACTATTATGAAGAAAGTTTTCTCTATCCTCGATGCAAGATGATTTTTATCTGACTCCCTTTTTTTGGAAATTATTGGGGAGATGGAAAAATAATTGAGGGAATCATACAAAGATATAGTGCTTTGATTTTCGGGAGATACTAGGACCCTTACTACTAAACCATTGCAATCGTTATACTGACAGCGGACACAGCTCAACCATGCCAAATGAGCTTGAAGTTTTTTGTTTTTTTTTTAATACTCTTGAATAAACTATTTTCCAGAAAGCTTGGGAGTTGACTGCTAAAAACAGGATAAAGACTTCACCAATATGCCCGTGATATCGAAAGATCGTACCAAGCAAACTGTCAATATGATTGCGACTACGAGTAAATGCGTAAGCGTAAATAAAAAATGGACATCTGAAATGAGCCCGGCGAAGAAAATAAGAGTAAAACAAAAAAAAAAAAAAAAGCATGAATAATGCCACGAAAAAAAATTTTTTTTTTAGTAAAAATTGTGTTATAATAATTAAGGTTTGATTAATTTTAATGAAAGATAGCTTTTAATCTATAGTGTATATGTTTTAATTTTACAAGAAAACTTTCCGTAAAAAGGGTTAATAAATACATTTTAGAATCATCATATTTTGAATTGATACAATTATCTCATACAACAAAACAAAATACATTTTTTGCAACCCTGAGCAATGAGTACAAAACAGAACTATTGGATTGTGTTAAGATTTCCTTTAAACTAATGCTAGATGAATGCAATGTCATTCTCAAGGATATGTTGTTTATTTTTTTGTTTTTTTTAAATAGCTGTATCTTCAAGCATATTTTTTCATTTTGTTTCCTTTATTGAATCATTTATCTCATTTTTGAATCCTTTATCGTATTTTGATACCATAATCATTTTTATTATATTCTTTAAGGTACATAATATTATTAGACAAATATTTTAGCAGATACCAACCTCTTAAAGCTTATACCAGAAGTAGTGGAGAATGAGTAATTTGTCCTCATCTATTAAATTTATTTATTCATTTTACTTTATTAGTTAAAAAAATAATATAAACTTGCTGTTATTTATTTAATTGAAAAATGGATATATTGACGAGTTCTATTATTACTTCTGTTAATATTATTCTACAGTATAATATTAACAGAACTATATTAAACTATTATTAATACTTTAAGTATATTTCTTTATGCACCAAGGAATGCTAGGAACAATTATGTCTGGTCGAAATTGTCAAATGTCCTGACGTCTGGTCTGTAAATTGCTCCCTGGATCTTGTGTAAGCTGTATGCATTATGTATGAACCGACACGGCTAACTCAGACTCCGCCTTTCTTTATACACCCCCCCCCCCCGGTCATGTATAAACATAGCTTAGTAGAGTCACATAAGCTCTCCCATCATTCCACCGGCGACTGAGAAGAAGCAGAGTAAATGGAGAAAAACCGAAACCCTTATTGGAGAACTAATTGCCACCTTGTTTTTTAAAATTTATTTTACAGTATTCAGTATAATTTTTTAAAAGTATAAACCCTATTTCTTATTAATAGTATTACTGTAATAAAAAATATCAATAATACATTGTATGTTTAAAAATAATATGTAGTCAACTGATTCTTTATAGGGTACACAATTTTCTCATTAGTAAAATAATCAGTTTTTAATTTGAATCATACAGAGAGACAGAAAAAAACTCTCTACCTTAGCCGAGAATCGAATCCGAGTCTCCCACTTTCTGGTAGGGTGCGCTACCATTACACCACCGAGGGAGATGAGAATAATTTCTAGTTCCCTCACTTCACTCCACTACGAGTCTGACCGCCAAGTCAGTTTTTAATCAGCCAAGTCTGATTTTAATGAGTTTTTATCTTTAAATCTAAAATTTTACTTTTATTGTTATTTTTATTAATGCTTATTTAATCCATAGAATTTCATTTCCTTCCAATTAATGAATAGTTAAATCAAATATCAAAGAATTTTTCCATTATCTGTTCTTATTTCGGAGTTTTTGATGTTTTATTCATTAAAGTTTTTAATGTTGAAGCACATTTTGCGTTGATTTATATTTATAATTTTTCTTTACATGTTTATTTGAAGAAAATATATAAATAAGGACATGTCACGCCTATTAATAGTTCCCAAGTTAATTTATTTACTGCGTCCATCATCAAGCATATAAGTTCTAGAACTGATCGTGCTCAGGAATTAAACTCCCTGAAGAAAATGATTTAAAAATCACTGACATTCGATACATAGTAAGAGGTCATACTCCTACATATAATTTACGCCACTAAATTGCACCAACGAAGTGACGGTTTTGGGTCGTGCAAGGTTGCCACCCATAGAACTAGTTTCGAGGGTTGGGCGTTGTTAGAGAGTAGAATATCACTCTCTTCTTCAGAAGCATTAAGCGTTATAAATCATGATGATAATTGTGGTAATGTAATCCCACATTTCATTATTAATTCGAATAGTAATGTGAGCTAGACATTTGAATCGTACTAAGTTTCAAAGACAAAAAACTGTAATGACCAATTCACATTTCACATAGGAAGTCAAAATCCAGAAATTATGACGGATTATAATCTACAAAGTTAGTAAATAGACTACTATGATGATTTCAACTTCTAAAGAAAGCAATGAACGCCACGAGGGAAATCTCTAACATAGGTGATATTTGCCAATTCAATCTGATTGCCAATCCTGAAACTCTATTGTAACAAGGATCTTCGGCTACAGCTACACGCCTCTTTACCTGTCGGTATGGAAATGCAAACTACCTCAGCTGGGAGACTCATCCTGAAGCTATCTGAAAAACTCTCGTTTAGGATCGCCGCTTTGCCCGCCGGAGCCAAGCATAGGAACTCATCCAGGATCTACAGCTCCCACTGCATTGCTACAGAAGAAGGATCAGTGGGATCGCCACTTTATCCGCTGAAATTGGGGAGGTCGTCGTAGGTCCTCTTCACTAGGACCCTGATAAGGAAGAACACTTTAAAGAATACTTCATCCTCATCAATCAATGTCACTACTGAGCCACTCTTCAGTAAGCCTACTCACAAATCGGAAATTTAAATTTACATACAATAACCCTAAATGTAAATTTTTTGGCACTACAACCAAGTTATTTACATTCAAAATATTGGAATATTTCAAGCAAATTCAAGTACATGGTTCAGTCATGACAATTATATCTTAATAATACCAGCTCAACAATTAGCTGTGCATTATCCTATGAAGGAAGGCATACCTGTACAGGAGGTAATTACTGGTAAACCACGAGTGTTGATTCGTGAAATGTAAGATAATTAGAGTACTCATCATGTGTTTGAAACTTATTAGCAACTGTTATCGAGAAGCTGCCACCATTACATTCTTGACTTGACATCAAATTAACCGATGACATATCAAAGGTTTGGGTCAATATTGTCATCAATATCCTAACAGGGCAGTAAGTTATACTTGAACATTATGCCATATTGGCTTTTATTCATATTATCATTGGAGAAAATTATCAGAGACAGTTACATAAAGAAAAGAAGTATCATAATTTATTCGAAATTTCCTTTGAGTTCCATCCATGTATTTTGAGTACTACAGATCTTCGTGGGTGATCAATATCCGAAGGAACATTCTCTGTAAACAAAACAAACATATAAACATTCACGAAATTTGCACTTACACGACAGTACTACGTAGTTAAGTATATTTCCAGGCAGATGGTTTGTAATTAATGACTGACTTGAAAATATTATTTTTAATTTAAATTATATAATATTTAATTGTATTCCACTGATGTTTTTCCATCATAGTTTTTATTAATACATATTAATACATTAAATTTTGGTTTATTATAGTTAAAATATCAATTAAAATGGCTGTGAAAAGGAGAATTTTAGTCAAAATTTTGGATAAACGGAAAATTTCAACATTTAACTTGATATAATTAATTTTATTGTTTATTATTGAAATCACTGCTGCACAAAAAAAACTACTGCATAAAATATTAAAATGGTCGTCTTTTNATCAATTTTGTACTTAAAATATTCTAAAAGAAACATAACAATATTGTTTTTTGTACTTTCACTTTTCACGTATAGTATAACTACTCTTTAAGATTAAGTGCTGTATATCTCAAAAACCAGAGCTAATAAAAAATTTTCAATGTTATTTTCGTTTTTATCACCCCAAAATTAGTAGAAATAGACTAATTTAGTGTAGGAAACATTCAAAAAATATTTTTTTGTTGTGCAGTGTTGTTTATCTAAATGATGTTTAATTGTGGGAAAGGTAGATAGGACATCTGACCAATCGCACATTATTCAAAATACGAGCATATTTCTTGTCCTTAATTTCATCAAAAGAAAAAAGTATACATATATTTGATAAAACACATTAAATATTTTGTATATATGTACATACCTCAGTTAACTACTAAATTAAAACTAAATAAGTTATTCATTGATTTTCAGCAAGGTTTAATGGTAATTGCATTTAGAATTAATATTAATATATTAATATGCTTTTCTCGAAAATAAAAAATAAAAATCTAATATAATTTCAATGCATAGTCTATATAATATTTACCGTTACTCTGACAATAAAAAAGATGTGAACAATTTTTCAATTTAGTCCCTCAATATCCTGCCCATCTCTTCCTCGACAAATTTCAACAGATATATTTTCTGTTAGGCAATCCTATGCAAGATCGTTGAAAAATTAAAGTGATTTGTTTGAGTTTGCGTGGACGTGAATCGCTTCATTTTCCAGAGGGAATACAGAGGGAATGACAGTAAAACGCCCTAGAGACTGCATTCTGTACTATGACCTTATTGAAGTCTATCGCCTCTCTACATTAATTATGCAGAACTGACCCAATCTAAATTCAGTGGACTTTAGCCAGATTCTAATTATGGATAGCCGTATCGTTTATCAGATAAAACTGCTAATTGTAATATGGACAGTGACAGAGCATGTGGATGTGTTTCACTAATTGCATTTGGGGAAGCGTCATTTAAGGCTGGAATAAGGGATCGCGGATGGAGCTTATTAACATTGCTGACCCATAATTTTCTCGGACCCATTTAATGGGTGTCGCTCACACCCAATCCTGTGACCAATTCTATACAAAGGAAGTCTTCAATTCCTATGTGATAGTTTCAGAAGCGTTCAGTCTAGAAGAATATTAGGAACATTCCTAGTCGAAGACCATCCAAAGTAAGTCTAAAGACATACATATTCTCACATAAAGTATTTTTGTATTAGAATAATTAGAATGAGAGCACGTTCCTTCATAGATTCACCGGTGGTGGAGGTGGTAAATAAGGGAAACTTGGACCAGAAAAATATACTGGTCTGTTCCGCTGACATTTGGAGCATATTTTTGCTTCTAATTGCATGCAACAATCACTACTCAGAGCCTGTATTGCACTGGGATACATTCTGCTTGGGATTGATCGCGTCCAAAGCACTACAGGTTGACCTTGTCGATGGTGATACCTAAGATTTAATCAGTGACCGAGAAGAAATCAATAATAATAGTGGAGCCACAACCTCGGCCAAAAAACTGTCTTCGCACCGGAAGAGTAAGAACAACGAGGTTTTATGAAAACAGTGCAAAAATGCTCGGAGCAACATATTCATAAATTCTACTGCTTACTGAAGCATTATAATCAATTCATTGAATTCAAAAGTAAATTTTGAAGAAATTATCGTAGTCCGGTCATCATATTTTAAATAAGACGTATATATATA
>KZ808520.1:35568-51652 GCA_000696205.2 Oncopeltus fasciatus | reverse complement strand
GTGACTTTCATTAATGTCATTTATTTTTTTTAATATTCATTGAAATCAAATTACAAAATGTTTTTATTTATTTTTAACAAAATGTAATATGTAAATAAAGGTTATAAAAAATAAAGTTCTGTTGAAAAAAAAAATTTTTTTTTATAAGTTATTTAATATTAGTCCATTATTTATTTGTACTTTTTATTTTCATTATTGTAATTAGGTCAGATAATGTATAAATACTGTCAGCAGTGACCTCTTTCCTATTCAAGGAAACTTCCAGGAAGTTCCAGAATAATATTTATTTATTTATTCTTTCTTTAAAAAATAACCTTTTTGATAACTAGCATCCGGAGTAAACTGTATTAAACATTAAAAAAGTTATAACTCCACTTTCCCAACACATGGATCATTGACAATTTAAAATAGAACATGGGCCGACGACAACCGACTTGAAGGAGTTATGACTTAAGTTCGGCATTAACTAGGCCAAGCATATTTCCACGGTTGTTATGTTAGGAACTAGAAACTTTATGTAGGCTCGTAGCTCGTAAAACCAAAGCAGTGAATATTAAAATGAATGCAATGCAAAAGTTTACTTCCACATTATAAGTCTTAAAAATATTAAATGATAGACTGCATAAAGCTATTATAGCTGTGAGTTAAAGTTGATGAATAAGTTTCTGAATATTAATCTGATTGGCCTTAATAGTTATAAGAGTTTTAAAATTATTTCTGAATTATGAATTTAAAACAGTTATGTTAATGTTAACACTTCGCTTTTAATAAAATTTAATTTTTTTAAACAAATTTCTAAAGCAAGCTACTATAAATAGAGGAAATGTTTCTCCAACTTTTCATCTAGAACTTTGGGGCCAGTCCAGAGTTTGGTCATAAGACAGAAGGAATACAATCAATGATAAGGAATCCGTCGCACAGCTGCGTAAACTAAGCAGATAGGGCTATAAACACGGGCGTGTTTCATTAAAGATGGTTATTTCATTACATATTTTTCTTGAAGAGAATATCCGTTCGCAGGTCTACGAAATATAATCAATTTATTAACAAAGACAAAGTTAAATGCTAGAAGGAACCCACGGTCCACTGTAGAATTTTTTTTTTTTTTATATACTCCTTTTAATAATAAGAGTAAAATATAAAATGGTGATACGGGGAAGAAATCTGTGGTGCCGCCAAGTCTACCAACATCCAAAGAATTCAGTTCTTTTAATCCAAAACCCTCAGAAAAATTGAAAATGCTTCCTATTACGTATCCAATTTCTCCCTTCACCACGATTATAATTTAACTTTGTTCAGGATCTCATTTCTTCCCTGAGATCACTTCAGGTCTCTCAATCCTGGCGCTGTGGATTTAAATCCCGCCCTGAGCAATATTTTATCCAGAAATAAATGCTTTCCCAGAGGTATGGATGGTTTAGAAAAGGGTGGCTACCAGTAGCTAGTCATTCCCTCCAGGACTTAGTTTTAAAAATATCGAAAAAATTCGTTGTTTAAGCTTATTTTTTGTAAAATATTGAAATAATAAGTTGAAGTTGGAAGAATGGTATTGGAGTTTTAGGAAAGACCAAATAAATAATGTTCATAATTCTCGTTACTCTTATGTTTAAATGTAAAGATTAAATGGAAAGATGTATAGGAATAATGGGAAAAATTTAGTTTTCTGGCATTTATTCCCTATCTAATTTTTAGTAAAGGCGGGTATTAGTAAATAAGGAAGCTGTTAAGGAATGGAATTCCCTCCTCCCTACAACTGGCCTAAAGTCACACTCACGACAGAAACTTTTTCCTGCAATATCACTTTTGACTCGTATGTATTAATAATAATTTTATCTACAAGAAATGCAAAGGAAGCCAGAAAAATATTCTTGCTACCTCAGCCGGGAATCGAACCCGGGTCTACTACTTACAGGGCAGGTAAGTAGTAGAAAGCTAGGCAGCTTTGATAATCTCTCTAACTCCCCCGTACTTTACTCCAAGTAAGACGAATATTTCGTCTGTACTCGAAGGGGCTAATTTTAACAACTATTTATTAGACTCTCGTTTGGCTGAGCTACTACCTGATTATTAGTGTACTTACCTGTCTGGTAAGTAGGAGACCCGGGTTCGATTCCCGGCTGAGATTTTTTTTCTGGCTCTCTTTGCATTTCTTGTAGATAATTTAATGTGGGATTATGTACCACAATTGTTTCATTATTTAAAAAATAATAATTTTATTGTATTTATATGTATTATATTGAAGAACAGGAAATCTGTTTAGTTTATGCAATTTGTGTGTTACTAGACTCGTTGAGGGGATATAATATACTCCAAATTTTAAGACTATTTATTAGTTTACATTTTATACTACTTAGTAATAAGTTAAAAAATATAAACCTCTGCACAATTTAACTTTACAAAAAACTATATTTGCATATTGTTTAAGTAGGAAGTTCCGATAAATATTTAAAGACAGTCGGCACCCGGCTTACATATTTTATTTTCCGGTGAAAAATTAAAATGGCATACAGCAGGGAAATCTTACTGGCCCTCAGAATTTCTACTGCAATAAATCTCTTACTATTGTAAGGTGAGACATCGACCGTCTAGCTTCTCTCTCATTGCTATTCCATCTGTGTTGCCTGGAACCCACGGCCGGCTCCTCCCCCGGTCTCAGGCCAGTCATATATAAAGCTTTATTACAACTACACCGACCCTAAGGGTGTCTGCCTTATAGCGGTGGGAGGGTTCTCACCCCTCATACCCTCATCTTGAAAGAAACAAAGTAAGCCCATTTGTAATGTTACATCGCTTTTAGAATCCTCAGACAAATTTTATTGGCGAATCTGCGCCCTGATTCGGGGTGTCTTCTTGGCTGATGTACCTAGAGAACAATAAGTTGGTGTTGGCTATCAAAAGACGGTAGTCTGACATCGAGGAAAATACATACCCTCTGGAAATCAGCAATGATTATGTTTTTAACCGGGGAGAAACCTGAGTGTGTCTGGTCTGCTGACTATAACCTTTCCTTGATTTTTTTTTGTTTTCTTATGATTACAAGAATTTTTGAATTATCTTAAAGGAAGAGACCATGTTCGCCTGTCTCCACCAAGAAAATATTGCGGGGAGAAAAGACAGATCATTAAAAATGTGAGTCAAAATGCATACCAACGTTAAGTTTCGACGCTGGAGACATTAAAGTCTACCCCTAAAACAAAGATAAACACATCATCATTAGATGCCATTAAAATGAGACATATTAATTTTATAAAAACTGTAATTTCTTATTATATAGCTCTTAAGTCTCACATTATTACGAATTTTAAGTGATGAGCTAACTAGGTAATCGTAAAATGATGGCAGAATTGATTCAAAGACTTGAAAACAAAAATGTTCTTCCTTACTGTGAGTTCCAGATTAGAAGCTAGCTGGCACTATAGGCCTCGGATTAACGGCAGAGCCAATCCTCTCCGCTAAATAGGAACCACTTGGTCTTCCACTGTCCTTTGAAATCGCCCCAAGCAAGCTGTTGCTAGATTTGACAGCGACGCAAGTCCTAATAGTGCCATGGCCACACTATAGGCCTCGGATTAACGCCAAAGCGAATCCTCTCCGCTAAATAGGAACCACTTGGTCTTCCACTGTCCTTTGAAAACGCCCCAAGCAAGCGGATGAGGGAAATGCCCTTGGAAGGGAGGACTTAGCTTCTAGTCCAAAACTGTTATCTGAACATAACTTCCCTTCTTTTTAAAAGTATTTAACATTTATCATAAATGATGATTTGTTAAAATTTTGAGAATCCATTGCATTTAAGAAACGAGTGCTTTTTGGTGCATAAACGTTAAAATTAAATTTTTCAAATATTTTGTCTATAAACTTATTCGTAACACAATTAACAACAAACATGTTCCGATTATAGATATTGTCTTCCTCTAACCGCTCTCTAATTTTAATTCAACAAAATTTAATTAGTAGAGAAAACTTTGGTTTTCTTATCCCAACAAATTCTCTACTAATAATATTTACAGCCAAAAACACTCCTCTAAATTATTTTAAGAATTAGTAATGAAAAAATGAAATATTTTGGTTGTGAATATTTTGGAAATCCACCTCTCAGAAGTTACGCAATGTAAGGAGGTTTTCCCCTTTTTCCTTAAAGAAGTAATTAAAGTATATGAGTAAACTTAATTTACAAGCTCGACAAAACAAGTAAATTTAGCACTAAACACTAAACTTTGCAATAAAGTGGCAGTCAAATTAGATTGGAAGAATCGCTCACTCATCGTAGCTGCATTCGAAAATGTTTTACTTAATAAGAGTTTTCTGTAAAAAAATGTTACAGATCAGAATCATTAGAAAATTTCATTTTACATTACCTTAGTTTAGGCCACGATCAAGAATTTAGCCTTATATACGGATTCCATGTTCCGTAAAAATCTCTCTCGAATATTTAATTACATATATATATATATATATATATATATATANACCTTTTCGTTAAGAACTCTTACAAAATTATATTTAATTTTGCTTACTTTGCAATATAAAAATGTATTTTAAAATATATGATCCTGGCCTAGATAATTATTTGGGCACAAGGGTAATCAAGAGTATACGCTCCCGGTTTTATATCCTGGCGCTCTGGGTTCAAATCCTGCCCTGGGCCAGCTTTTAATGAGAAATACAAGTTTTTCCAGATACGTAATTTTTTAGAATAAGAAGGAAACCTGTACACAGCCCCTCCCTCCATTTCCCTAAGGGGTTGAAAGTAAGACGAAATATTAAAAAAAGAATACAAAATAATTAATTTAAAAAAAAAAGAGATAATTACCAGGCGTAGATACTGTTGCAAAAAAGACAGTGGTGAAAGAAGAAGAGGAATTATGTACATATATTTTAATAAGTTATTATAATAAATACGTATTTGTGAGACCAAATAATTATTTATCGTCTCCATTATTTATAAATAATTATATTTGCCTTTATGAACTATAAATTTATGATGGTTTCTCAAATTTGAAAGTTAACTTCCCCGAAATAATCCCCACTAATGCTTATGAACTTGCTCCTCCTCTATTACTGTTAAGCGGCTTCCAAGCGGCGAATCCCAACTCGAGAGTAAGCCCCGATGCTTGAAGAGGTCAAACCGAAAGTTCCATGGAAACTTGCGTTAAGTAATTCATCGATAGTACGGGTCTTAGACAAGAAGTGGAGAGGACTACGGGGACCTCCTTATCACATTTTACACTGGAAACAAGTTTGTAATCACCCTTCAGAGGAACAGAGCTTTCTCCATCCTCGGATACAATATTCTAAATTAATATTATATAATGTATATTCATAATAGAATTGCAAGGATAATTAGAAACGTTAGAGTCTTCTGTTTTTCAAATATACCTGGAACTTGAGATGGACTGAATAGAACTTAGTTTGTCAGGGAGTCTGTTCTAAAAACAAGTCAGTTGTTGAATATATTTGTCTCCAAACTCCAAGTTCCAGCCAGTTCCGCTAACCCTCAGGTAACTTGAGTTTAACTAGATGTTAAGAGTGTTTATATGCAATTCAAGCTTGTAAAGAAAGAAGTTTACATTAATATTTAAATCTCTCTAGAGCTCTTTATTTATTCCAGGTAAGTAGAGGTATCCAGGGGGATATAGTAGGAATCTAGTGAAAATTTTTAATCTCGTATGTAAACAAATTATAAGCCTTGTAGTTTGGGAGAAAGTAATTTTCCGGTTCTTTATGAGAAGTCTACAAAAATACATGTAAAAAAAAAAAAAGTAGTCTGCCTTAGCTCTGTTTCCTGCAAAGGCCTCTATCACACCTAATTGGGGCGGGGAAAAATATAGTACCTGCTCTCTTGTTCCTTAATTAGGATTTCCGAAGTACTGCTTAGCCAGACGCAGATTTGCTTGTCTACAAACTGTTTCATACTTTAGTCTTGCTTTTCTCCCAAGAGCTAATCAATCTAGTGTGATAGATATGGTTGTGGGACTTCCCTATAGATTAATATCTCTGATCAGTACAACAATAAACATTTCAAGAATTATTTTAAAGTAATAAATCATAATGAAATATATTACATTAAAATAATGTATTGTGGTAAATTAATTACTTATTGTGATATTCGTCATAATTACTGAACACTAAATTTGTTTAAAAAATTCCTTAACCCAAAGCAATATCATGTTCCCAAAACTTCGCGTGTCCTAGAAGAATGTTCATTTAAAAATAAGTTTTACTAATCAGACTATAATGTGTAAGGGAAGTTTTTCTTCCTTGTAATAAATTAAATAATTCAATTAAGTCAGCATAATGTTACTAATAAAATACTGAAAAAATACCGTCGACTTAACATATATTCAACATGATTGCTAAATTAATTTAGATAGGTTAGTAATCACTACCCACACAGATATCATTTTGTAGCTTTAAAATTATGTATCCTTTTTTTACNTTTTTTTTTTTTTTTTTTTTTTTTTTTTTTTATAAATAATATTGTATGTTGGGAAGTAGGTAATTATAATATGTGAGACACCTACTTGTCTACTGTCTCGCAATACGCGTTGGGAGTTAATTAAATTGTTTTCCACCACTATTGTTTGTATTCAAACCCAAATGAAAATTGGGGTTTAGCATTTAAATATATTCTATAAAAAAACAATATAATTGTTAGAATAGAATAGAAAGTTACGGAGTTCTTCTGGAACCCATTATATATATATAGATATTTTATCCGCCACATGAGCACTTGACTTAACATCAGAAATCTTGAAATTTCTGACGCATACAGATGAACCAAATCCGATACACGATTTGGTAATTTTAATTTTACAAGTATTGATCGATCCGCTACCATTTATCGTTATCACTGGGGAAGCAGTGATTGAAGACACCATACATTTAGTTTCCTTGAAGGATTTAACTCATTCATAAATGGATTAATGTTATCAAAGTAAAAAAAAGTATTTTTTTGTGGAAATATGCTAAATGAGAAGTATACCTAATAATAAAGTAACCTTTTTTTGTAAAATAAAATAAAAATAAAAAGAAAGAAAGAAATTTCATGCGGTGGAAGTTGTGGAAAGAGATGGGCCCGATAAGCTGTAGGGGCTAGTACAAGTTTCGGACAGAGCTGTTCCTACCGTTATCGGACTGCCAGCACCCACAAAGCTTTGACCGTCGGCCGAGAATCCGCCCTCCCAGGAAGATAGCCAGGAAGAATAGTGGCCATCGGGGGATGGGGGGTACAACGGACACAGGTAGTGCTATACGTCGCAATGAATCGCCTCTGATCTACGCCCAGACTCTTCCATTGTCCTTTATCTAACTTCACTATTTTACTCCTTTAACAGTAATTCGTTAAGCTCAGCAAAGCTTATATGTCTTCCTTATACAATTTCAAGTTTATTTACATTATGGAAAATCAACTATTGACCTGAAAAATTCGTTGTTTCATGTGTAAAGGCACATAGAATCCAGGGAAACATAGGTCCGGTGTGTCCAAGTGTCATGAAACTAAACCATCTCTCTCGAACTGAATGTCGTCAATTTCTTGGGGAACGACTGAACTGGAATTGATGAAATATGATCATCACTTGATGGACGTGATTTAGCTTCCATCCTTTCCAAGGATATGTCTAATTTCATATGAACTTTATGTATCAAATCTAACTGGAATAGATTTAGGGGTGAAGGTTAAAAAAAAAAAAAAAAAAGAAAACTATAACAGCCAAAAAGCTTTGCATTTTTTAAAAATTGTATTTCCTGGGAAGAGAAAGTTTTTGTTGGTTGTTTGGAGTCCAAGCAAGTGTAATTACCATGGGTTTGTTACTTTACATATCTCATAAATAATCAATTGTAGTAAAATGTAAAAAAATGTAAAAAGTTCCCAATTATTATTCCACTTCCTGCAAGGTAACTATTGAAATATAAGCATGATTATAACACACTAAAGGAGCTAAAGTAAGGCCAAACATCTCAAAATAGTTTTAAATCCGAGGGGCGTCAGGCTAGCTCAGGGGATCCGTTTAGGTCACGGAATCATGACGTTGAGGGTTCAAACCCTCCCATCACAATATTTTATTTATGAATAAAAGCTTGTCCTGAGCCATGGGTGTTTACAATGGAGTGGCAACCTGTAAATAACCCATCCCTCCATGACCCTATGTGTTGGCTAAGACTAAAAAAAAAGTTACAATTTCGAGATGGCTACTGCTATTGATCTAGAGCTTGTTTCACCTCGTAAACAAAGGAGTTAAACTATTTACTACGTAATAACCAAGGGCAGGATATAAGAATCGTCGTTGTCTCAATACCCCTTATATAAAATGTAAGATTGTCTGATTTGAGATTTGAAATATCAATGCCTTTAGTAGTATCCTGTAAGATTAGAGCCGTTTGTCTTGATTAATAATATTTATATTTAATATTTAAATATTACAAGTAGATAATAACTTAAATTGTGCATATCGATTTTAAATGTTAAATGAAAGGGTTAGTTCGTTATTAAGTGAAATCTGACGAATAGGAGTTGCGATCACCTGAAATTTCAAGAGGGAGTAAAAAGTATTCATTCGCTACAGTGGTATATTTAGTTTGCTACAACCAAACAGGTTTCTTGATAAAATATATATTCTATAATTCTAGGGATTACATGATATACGTGAAGAACTTTTTTTTATCCCATGATCCTGGAGACACGTCTATCTAGGACACGTCTAGGAGGGTGCTAATGGGTTACTTAAAGAGGTTTTTTTTCTTTCTTTGGTTAACATTAGTAACAACTAAATAGACTTCTGACAAAATATTTTTGGCATTTTAAATAAAGTTATAAAATAAACTTAAAGCCATGTTGTTTTATTCTCAGTAATGAAATATCTACATTTAATAAATTAACTAAAATTATCTAGCATTCCCTTATCTTTTTACTCAACATTGGCTGAGTTGAGCAGAAGGAAGAGTTTAATTCTTAAATTTTCCATGAGATGCTTAATTTACTTTTTTTTTAAATTAAGACAATGTAAATCTAGTATGCTAATGTAGGTAAAATTAAAAATATCAATTTTTTTTCTTGACCTCAATCAATCAAAGTTTATATTTCAACATTGTGGTTTTCATAATAATATTTTANTATATTTAATATATTTTTTAGTTTTCTAATAAATTATTCTTATTTCTTTAAATAATAGTTGGAGAACAGTGATAATTTCGACATAAGGTTTTTCTTAATATTCTCCTAATCTTAAAATCCTTTACTAGAGTTAATCTTCATTAACTCATTTAAGCTTTGAAAAGCAACAGAAGTTAATTTCAACAAAAAAGTATTATTTTTAAAATTTAATTATTGTAAACATACTTTAATATGTGAATTGACTATAATTTATTCCTGGGAGGCGATAAATAATGCTTTTTGGAGATTGGGCTTTAAAAGAAATTTCATATTGTACTATGTACTATAAAATTTGCTTAATTAAATTGTATATGAAGCTCGATATAAAGCATAGATAAAATGAAAATTTTTTTGCTCTAATGAGCACTATCAGTTGGTGCACAATAAAAGAAAATGAAAAGAAATCTTAACTCTTCCTGAACTATATTGGATATTTATTCTGCCTTCTTAGTCATGTAGCTTCGTTTGCTTATCATTAATGTCCACTCAATTTATTAATTAAAATTCTTATCGGAACCATTATATAGAATTTAAGTAAAGTTGGAAGTAAATTTAGAAAGTCTGTCAAACAATTAGCTCCGCCAACTAATATATGTAATAAAATAAAGCTTAATTACTCTGAAATAACTATTACGACCATAACTTCCAAAAGATTAAAATAATAAAATAAAAGGCAGTATAATTAATTCCAGTATACTCGTACATTAAATTTACATAAATTAATTCAAATGGAGAATTAATTTAGTATTTTCTCGCCAACAACTGGGTACAATTTGTGTGTTATTACAATATTTCTTCAAAATAGGGTAATATTATGAAATACTATGATTAAAATATTTATTGAAGATACAGAGAACCCCAAAAGGTTTTTACAGTGCATATATTTTCTTCTACTTAAACCAAAAACTTTACAATCCATGCCCCTTGAGAATATGGTCGACGACGGTAATGAACGCCGTTTTACCATCAGCCTATACAGCCCGACTATCATGAATGTTTTGTGGGCTATACTATACTCACGGCGGGCTGTACTTACCAGTGCGAAACACGTACTTACCAGTACAAGTCCATTCAGATTTCAGCTGCAGCAAACAATAATGACCATGTTCTTAATATTAGCAAAGAACATAATTTACTTTAAATCAATGACACTTAGTGGATTTTGTATAATACAATACTAAATATAACATAATATAATATAAGAAGAAAAGCAAGAGAAGTCTACCTTTCTCTATACTTACCAGTGAAAGTAATAGCTAGGTAAGAATTACTATGTAACCTAAATTAATACGTTATCATAAAATTGCTAAATTTGTATTACCTCTCTTTTAAGAGTATGTGTGTAATTTTCATTCATGCCAAAATTCATGTCACTAAAAGTTCATGGTACCAAAACGAAAAAGTAGATTTCCCTTAGAAAAACCTACTGAATGCGGCTATCCGGCTTGAAACATGAATGCCAACAGTTGCAGGACATTTTATTTAGAGAATGCGAGAGAAATTATTCTCGGAAAGGGTCCTCCAGAAGCTCGGTTACAATACGTCGGGTGGGGACGATTTATTCCGAAGAAAGACATCCCTTAGTCGTGGGGGTTGGCGCCTGCCTCTCTCACCCCCAGGAAAGGGAGCAGGGTAAATGACGTTGCGTCAGCTCATTGTTAGCGAGTGGTCCCACACACTGGCGCCGTACTCAGTCCCCTCGTTTACCAGATGGCCCTTGAACACATCGAGGACTCGGACCAGTGTGCGCGTCCAATTAGTCCGCCTTTAGAGTTACCAAATTCCCGATTGCTTAACGGTAATCAATTGTTACGGCTAGTTCGAGAGCCTACTATTGCAATGTTAAAACTTACGACGAAATTGAGAGGTGGATACATTGTCTGATTTATAGCAGAAAAGACATTGCTTAGGTGAAGTATTCCTCGGAGCAGTAATTCTGCCTTGTAGACTTTCATCATTCCACTAATTTTTTATAATAATAATTTAACTCTTGTAATTTATATTATAAAAAAAATGATGATTGCGTTATATAGAAGCTCCGTAAAAAAAAAAAAAAAAAAAATTGTTTCATTGTTATCAAAGATAGAAATGAAAAAGAGAGCAAAGACATTGAGGATAAAAAGCAATCTCTTAAAGACTGGTACTAGACTATCTACGTTAGTGAGAATAAGAGATTATCACTCAACCTTGCTTACATTTACACAATATACTCCTTAGAATGTGCAAAATATTCTTCAACATATATACGAGAATCTAGTAATGGACGATCTTTCTCGTCTGAAAGATTCCTGGGCTCTGAAGATGAAACATTGAGTCTCGAACGCCCTCAGCTTTATTAAATAAATATCGTTATCGCCGAGCGAAGTTTAACAGTTTTTTATCCCTTATAATTGTATAGCTTTGCCCCAGTTCATTAAAATAATTAAATAATAACTTTTTTTCCAAAATGATAAGAGAATCAAATCATAAATTATCAATCCCATAACATTTTTATTTTATTTGGGAGTGGGGTCAATGGGTCCTTCTCCCTGCAAAGTGACATTTAATTTATATTTTTTTTTTTTATATGTATAATTTACTAACCCATCAAATTACAAGACTTTTTATTAGAAGAATGTAAAAAAAATAAAGATTTTTTATACAAACAAATTACTTAATTATCAAAATAATTCAAATTTATTGAATAAGACTAATATACTAAATATGAAACATCAATACAAATAAGAAAATATAAACTTTTTTAAAAAAACTCATTCATTTAAGTCCTTGTATGTAGTCCTTCCGTTAGAAAGTAATCTGACATCGTGTACCAAAACGGAGTAACGAATCTGTTTGTATGTCAAATCAAATGAACACAAATCAATACCACAATTGAATCCGTGTAGGTAACTACTAAATAATCCCTTGTCCCATGTAATAATTCGTCATTGTGTTTCGTTTTGTGATATATCTGTGTAAGTGAGGTATGAATGTGAACAGATGCATGTGTCCCGTGTCCCGTATTTCAGTCAAATTAATTGTTCTGCTTGTATGAGCAAATTGCGGTAATTCACCATCTATATAGTACTGCTATTTGTATATACAAATTCTCACATATTGCGCAAGACATGTTGATTGTGGGATTCGAATAGAGATATATATTTAGACAGGTGTCAGTTTCCACTATAGGGGAAAGTGTGGATTTCCATCTCCTCCCTCCCCTCCACTCCCTAGGGGTTGATCGCCGACGTTCGCCCATCTGCTTTTTATCCTTCATCTGCCTCAACATGACCAACAATTTTCACTCCCAGGGACCATTAATTTTACTTGCTCGCCCCTAATAAATAAAAGTAAATATTTTGATCCTTGGCATGCATACACCACTGAACCACCCTGAATAATTTGTTAAAAAATGGGGTATCTTTGATATGGTAATGTAACTGATGGATTTACATGGACCATTAAATAATGCAGAGACTCTGTAATAAATAAAATTTGCATCAAGGAGGCAATTTTCTAACACTTAATTTAATATCATATTTTCTTTAGTACTGTGTATATTCTGTATTTTGAGAGACTGGGGAAGCATAAATGATCTCTGATCTCTTGCCTGCTCCGCGATTTTGCCTTTCACACTCCTGCAAGACTTTTATAGGAGATAAATAGTCTTCCCAACGACCGAGGTATTAAAAAAGAGCCCTTGGTCTGCAGATGCTTTCTTCTCCGTGGCCCTTAAATATTTAACGTTGCAGAATAATTAAAAATATACCAAAAAACGTTTTGATAACATCGCTATAAATTTCTTAAGATGTGTTTAATGAATAATAGTGGACTTTTAATTAAATTATGGACGAAATGGTCGGTATTTAGTTATTACTATAAAATAAAAGCATATTTGTGAACCTAAAGTTTGTATTTTGGCCAATGTTTCTAACTTCATTTAAGCCCTTCTTCAGGCGTCAGGGATAATGAGAGGAAAGAGGGGAGGGTCATGTTTACCGAGTGAGCTAGGTCATGACTCATATTGTTACCCCTGTCGCACTAACAAAGTTTAGAAATTCAGGTAAAAAAATTGCCCAAAATAAAAACTTTTTTATTCAAAAATAATATTATATTTAAAAATCATAAATGAATACTGACCTTTTCGTTAAGAACTCTTACAAAATTATATTTAATTTTGCTTACTTTGCAATATAAAAATGTATTTTAAAATATATGATCCTGGCCTAGATAATTATTTGGGCACAAGGGTAANGTGTGTGTGTGTGTGTGTGTGTGTGTGTGTGTGTGTGTGTGTGTGTGTGTGTGTGTGTGTGTGTGTGTGTGTGTGTGTGTGTGTGTGTGTGTGTGTGTGTGTGTGTGTGTGTGTGTGTGTGTGTGTGTGTGTGTGTGTGTGTGTGTGTGTGTGTGTGTGTGTGTGTGTGTGTGTGTGTGTGTGTGTGTGTGTGTGTGTGTGTGTGTGTGTGTGTGTGTGTGTGTGTGTGTGTGTGTGTGTGTGTGTGTGTGTGTGTGTGTGTGTGTGTGTGTGTGTGTGTGTGTGTGTGTGTGTGTGTGTGTGTGTGTGTGTGTGTGTGTGTGTGTGTGTGTGTGTGTGTGTGTGTGTGTGTGTGTGTGTGTGTGTGTGTGTGTGTGTGTGTGTGTGTGTGTGTGTGTGTGTGTGTGTGTGTGTGTGTGTGTGTGTGTGTGTGTGTGTGTGTGTGTGTGTGTGTGTGTGTGTGTGTGTGTGTGTGTGTGTGTGTGTGTGTGTGTGTGTGTGTGTGTGTGTGTGTGTGTGTGTGTGTGTGTGTGTGTGTGTGTGTGTGTGTGTGTGTGTGTGTGTGTGTGTGTGTGTGTGTGTGTGTGTGTGTGTGTGTGTGTGTGTGTGTGTGTGTGTGTGTGTGTGTGTGTGTGTGTGTGTGTGTGTGTGTGTGTGTGTGTGTGTGTGTGTGTGTGTGTGTGTGTGTGTGTGTGTGTGTGTGTGTGTGTGTGTGTGTGTGTGTGTGTGTGTGTGTGTGTGTGTGTGTGTGTGTGTGTGTGTGTGTGTGTGTGTGTGTGTGTGTGTGTGTGTGTGTGTGTGTGTGTGTGTGTGTGTGTGTGTGTGTGTGTGTGTGTGTGTGTGTGTGTGTGTGTGTGTGTGTGTGTGTGTGTGTGTGTGTGTGTGTGTGTGTGTGTGTGTGTGTGTGTGTGTGTGTGTGTGTGTGTGTGTGTGTGTGTGTGTGTGTGTGTGTGTGTGTGTGTGTGTGTGTGTGTGTGTGTGTGTGTGTGTGTGTGTGTGTGTGTGTGTGTGTGTGTGTGTGTGTGTGTGTGTGTGTGTGTGTGTGTGTGTGTGTGTGTGTGTGTGTGTGTGTGTGTGTGTGTGTGTGTGTGTGTGTGTGTGTGTGTGTGTGTGTGTGTGTGTGTGTGTGTGTGTGTGTGTGTGTGTGTGTGTGTGTGTGTGTGTGTGTGTGTGTGTGTGTGTGTGTGTGTGTGTGTGTGTGTGTGTGTGTGTGTGTGTGTGTGTGTGTGTGTGTGTGTGTGTGTGTGTGTGTGTGTGTGTGTGTGTGTGTGTGTGTGTGTGTGTGTGTGTGTGTGTGTGTGTGTGTGTGTGTGTGTGTGTGTGTGTGTGTGTGTGTGTGTGTGTGTGTGTGTGTGTGTGTGTGTGTGTGTGTGTGTGTGTGTGTGTGTGTGTGTGTGTGTGTGTGTGTGTGTGTGTGTGTTTGTGTGTATGTGTGTCAGAACAGTATTCTAATCCCTTTCCGTAGTGAAGCATGAATCGGGATTGAACAACAGAACCGATATCTGTTTTCCCACTGAGCTTAATGATCTATAGAAAGTTCAGTTTTTTCTAAATAAAAAAATGTTTCTTTTTGTTTAGTAAACTTAATCCTGACGATACTCTTCTTGTCATATTCAAATTTATTATTTTTCTTAAACAAGAAAGCTATGAACAAAGAATTAGTATTTCATTTCCTATTCTATTTTACGGATCAGATAGCTCCGAACACTGCCCTGTGAAAGCGGGTGTTCCACAGGGCACTGTGCTTGGACCCATCCTTTTTATCCTTTATACTGCAGACATCCCTACTCATCCTAATACTCCCCTAGTCCTCTTTGCAGATGACAAAGCGATCCTCTCCTCCCATCCTGATTCTAAAACCGCTTCTAACATTCTACAAAACCCCCTTGATGCTACTCAGCAATAGCAAAAATAAATGAGATTTTCAACTAAGAAAATATTCTCCTGATAATGTTACACACAATAACATCCCTATACCTCTCTCTGATTCAGTCCGTTACCTAGGGTTCCACCTTGACTCACGACTCAACTGGAATGAACATACTAAAATCAAGCAACAAGAACTCTACAGACGTCATGGACTCTTATACAGCCTTATAAATAGGTTATCACAGCTCACATTAGATAACAAACTGACCATCTACAAGACCATAAACTACCAATCTGGACCTACGGTGCAGAACTGTGGGGTGCCGCTAAGTCTTCCAATATCCAACGAATAAAATACTTTCAGTCAAAAATTCATACTATGTGTTTAAATGTACCCTTCATCACGACTTTAATATTCCTTTTATCAAAGACCTTATCTCCACCAGTTTCAAGCACTTCCCTAGTAACTCAAATTTTATACTAATCCATATGCCCAATTCCTGTCGTCGGACTCCAATCCTCAAAATCCCTCCCGGTGACTAAAACGAAGACGGACTCGCGATCTCATGGGCCCTAATGCCTAAATTTATTAGCAGTGGGGTCGATGGGCCCCTTCTCCCTGCACAGTGATGACCATTTATTTATTTATTGTTAATTTTATTTTTATTTTATTATATTCTTTCTTTCTTTTATTTTATTTATATAATTTTTATTTATGTACATTTATTTTAAGTCATCAAATTACAAGATGTTATATAACAGAATGTAATAAATAAAGATTTATTTAAAAAAAAAAAAATGGAGTCCCTTGGCGATCATGGCTTTCTGGG
>KZ808520.1:16316-30782 GCA_000696205.2 Oncopeltus fasciatus | reverse complement strand
GGGGCGCCAGGCTAGCTCAGGGGATCCGTACGGGTCTCGCAATCCTGACGCCGCGGGTTCAAATCCCGCCCAGGTCAATCTTTTATTTATAAATAGAAGCTTGTCTTGAGCCATGGGTGTTTAAAATGGGGTGGCAACCTGTAGATAGCCCCTCCCTCCAATGACCCTAAGTGGTTGCAAGGGAGGCTAACACAGAAAAAAAAAAAATCACAACCTCCCACACGAGACCGTAAGAAGATTCCGCAACTCTAATAAACATAATTAAATTTCTGGGAAAACAACTAGGATTGTATGAGGATCTTCAAGTGTATGCGTTATTGCTTCATTAAAGGTAGCACTATAATTAGTGGAAACAAATAATTGTAACTTTATGTACCAAGATCGGTTATGCTATTTAACAGTTGGCAAGCTCTCGCACATCATGTGATGGCTTCTCCAGAGCTAAAAGTAGAACGAGTGAGACTCCAGGGGGCTTTTTTTTTCCTTGATCTGAATCTATCAGCCTTCTCATTGGTTGGCCTGAAGAAGCCATTACATGATGGGCGAAAGGTTGGGAAGAAGAAACTTTACTATATCGTCAACCCCGGAAGAAATATTTATGAATAGTCCTTGAGACTGTGGAAGCTTACGTTTTAATCCTGGAATCGTTCATATGTGATCATTTACATATTATGGATGTTTAGTATTATAATTATAATTTCCTAAAAAGTCTTAACATTATTTTATATAATTACTCAATTTAAATTGGTAAATTATTATAGATATACTTTGTGAATACCACCCTGGCCACTTGAAGCATTGTTAGCCATTAGTTAGAAATCGGAAAACTTTATCGGGAAAGTTATATCTACCCAGTAACGAAGTCGGTGAGTTAGTGGGGGAACTCTTGAGGCTGGATAAGGTAGTGAGTAGACGGAACAAGCACCCTGATATAATAAAAGGATAATTCGAGTGGGGTGGTTTGGAGGGAGAAGGAGAGACAAAAACAGAGACGTAGCTAGGACCTCGGGGGGACTGAGAGAGATCGCGTAAGTGGCCAATATCCGAGCTGTAAGCTCAGGGTTGTGTCTGTATATGTTAGCTGTAAGGGTCGGCTGAGGATTTCGGGGGAGGTAGACTATTTCCTCATTTTTCATTTCCCCCAACACCTCTCCTTTCCGGACAAGGAGTTCTTAGTCTCGCTCCTCCAGCCCCGAGGACTATGGTTGAAAGTTTAGTGGAAGCAAGCTTAAATTCTTAAACCTAAACTGTTTATTTTCCAAAATGTCAATGTTTTCATCCAAAATGAAAAAGTAGAATTATAATTTTTTTTTTTTTTTAATGATTCTGTTTAATATCTATATTTGATTACCCTTTTCTATTGTCTTATTGGCAATTTTAGAAAGCACATTGATGAAAATTAACTATAACCTTGTGTAATAAAAATTTTAGCTGAAAATGCCATCGATAATTAATTGTTGGGTGGTGAGAAAATATAATTCTCACTCTCCTCTAACAAAACCAAGTTATAATTTTGCTCAGAACTTATATAATATTAAATAGCATTCATTCGTTCCCAATAAGTGTCTACCTGTTCATGACATATCCCCTGCATAACCTACTGACAGGCAGGGCTCTTGGCCAGAGCTCATGACTGTAGTCAAAGATCTATGTCAAAGATATAAAACCTATATGTCCACCCCTTAAAAGACAGGTAGATTTGTGGTTAGCGTCCGTGGCTCGCATGCTAAAATACATAGAGTCGAAACCCAAATCGTCCAATCCTTTTCTTAACTATTAGACCCAAATATCCCTGCCAGGGTGCTAGTGTAGCAGCAGCAGGTTGGTGTACTCTCTGGCTTTGCCTCTAGCATGAATAAGGGCGGCTGTACTTAAAGGTCAACTGTGTTTGGAAGAAGGACTTAAGTGGAAGACTCTTCCTCTGGAGTACTACTCGATCGCATATTCAAATGAGTGTATAGGTCTGCTGAAGACATTTCTGCATATATGTATCTCTCAGGTCTGTTCAAGCGGACTTCGGTACCATACGAGGCGGATAAACATCTCTCTGGGGTCGATTCAGCCAATGGAATATATAAATATATAATTCGGGATTTTTTTCTTTTCTTTCATTATTTATAGAATGGGAGTGAAAAACTTCATGATTTTCCTCCAATATTCTTATAAATATACGTCATATCTTATTAGAGAAATTCTGGGAGCAGAAATTATGGAATTTCTCCATTCAGCCCTGAAGAAGCCATCACACGATGTGCGGAGGCTTGGCACTTATAACTCCAAGACACGATTGAACCCCGAAGAAGTATTGGTAAATATGTCTGCGGACCGTGGAAGCCTACGGGAACATCTTAATATTTGTTTTACTCTCATGGGTTTGTCACGTATACGAAAATGGACAAAGTTATTGGTTCTTGGCCAGCAGAGTCTAATGGTGATTAAGTCTGTAGACTCCTTGTCTTGAGACTTCCATTAATAGTAAAGGAGCCTACTTGGGTCAGAAGGTAACGGGGTTTGGCTGGTATTGTCCCGGCGTACAGCTCTGCCCACAACCTCTTAGAAACAGCCTATAAATAATGCATCAACTACTCCTGCTCTTGCTGGTTTGTTCGCCAACTCCCAGTGGTCTCTCATGTAATAAATTAATCCCCTTTACATTGCTTGTCAATAATTAATGAAATTGTATTTTTCTTTACAGAATGAAATTGTGCTCCCTTCAGGGCTATTTCTGTACATTTAGTAATAGGTTAATTATTAAGATCGTGCACATAACAAGCCATGGAAAATTATTTAATTCAAGCTAAGCTTTAATAACTGGTTCATGAGCTTCTAAAAAAATTCCGCTTCTCTTGCTATTTCCTTCCTTAAATCACTTAAAATCTTAAAAATATAATCTTGAATAGTTAATTTGAAACTGAATGTAACGAATACAATTGTATATATGCACACAAAAGAAGTCAAATTGATGCAATAATGGACCACAAACCCTTTTCTTTTTTAATTATTTGAATGCTGAACGCTTTCGAAACTTGTATTTTCATTATAAAAGTCTCAGTGATTATTTATTGTTGTGAGGTATGCTACTAATACGTAGACCAGCAAAATACTCTTTCCCTTTCACCCTTCCACCACTCCTCTTGACTTATTTCCGCCCTAACTATTAAAATTATAATCAGGAAATATATTTATTATAATTGTAATAATTTATCTAACTAATTTCATTAGAAATGCTTAGTGCATGAAATACCGAATTTGGTTTTTTTTATTTTTAGAATTCCGAATGCCAGAGAGTGGGTATTTTATATGTAAAAGAGAGAAAACAAATTATAGTTAATTCCAATGGATCATCAAATCCGAATGGCTTCCTTGAAAATTCACGCGAGTGAAAAAGTTGAGAGTGCAGTACAAATCGTGGCTGCAGAAATGTAACTAATAACTGAAATATATCAAAACTAAGATTTAAGAAATAAAAATTTAGAAACTATAAGAAGAGCAATTAGTTGAAGTGATAGAAGCGCAGAATATAAAAAAGTTTAGGAATGGAATCCGCGTTTTCTGATCACTAGCCAGAAGTGCTGACCTCTTCAATCCCACCGTGACAGTAACATCTCCCTAGGGATCTCCTTCTCTCCCAGGTGGGAAAATGTATTCGCCACAACCGGCGGGTGGCGGACTGAAAGCAGTCATATCTTTAGAGTCCCATACCAGTAGCACCAAACCTGGAAAATTTGTAATAGTAATTTGCATCCTTATAAAATAATTTACCTTTGTTATTTTCAAAGAGAAAAATGTAGGCCGGGGTGGGGCTCGAACCCGCGTTTCCTAGTCAGGCGTACTGGCTTCTACCGCTTTAGGACTGGTATCTTAGGAATGAATGAGGGAAAAGCCTTAGTATGAAAATAAGGGAGCGGCAGTCTGATTGGTCGAAGGGACTGGGGAAGTAAAGATGAGGCAGGGTGGCTGAAGGGTTCCCCCGCTCTGGAATCTGATTAGTCGAGCCAGATCTACTTTAAAGAGCCAATGGCAATAAATTAGTAACTGGGGGTAGACAAAGGATTGCCTGTAGAAGGGGTAGGGGTTAGACAATGGGCTAGCCTGGAAACAGGTGGACAACTTGCTAAGTAACTTATTTATAAGAGGTTCTCTCTTCGTGTGACCCTGTCACTTCTGTCTTACTACATTTCAGTCTAAGGGCTCTTCTCAGGCTTAACTTGCTTTAATTGGATCTAGGAGAAACTTGTATTGGAACTAATCATTTTTTAGATTCGTCAACATTTTCTCTATTCAAATAATATAAATATCATGAACATTTGGTTTTCTTTTTGGGAATGCCTAAGGAATGAGCAATTGAGGTTTTCTATATGTAAAATATTAAAAAAATAAATAAATAAATAGTGTCTGTACCAAAATTATAATTATGGATATTTATTTTTGCGTCAGTTAATTATCATTGAAACACTAAATTTTTGGTTTTCTCAAATTAACTTAGCATTTAACATAAATATGAGCAAGTCTGGGCAAATTGGAATTAGGGCTTAACGATACTTTAAATTGCAAAGATAAATATTTTTTAATTTTATTTTAACAAGTATTAACCTCCCTTTCAACCACTTAGGGTCGTGAAGGAAGTGGGTATCTAAAATTTCCATATCATTCTAAACATACATGGTTTAGGCATTTATCAATAAAAGCTTGTCCGGGGCGAGATTTGAACCCGCAGCGCCCGGATTACAAGACCCGGACGGATCCCCGGTGCCCTATTTTTTTTGTGATTTAGTGCATGTAATATTTAGCTTATCGCTATAAAACTTCGTATTTTCTTGTTTAATGATAATCACATGACTTTTCGAGTAATATAGTGAAAGTGAATTAACAGGGACTTTATTGTGTTTCTAAATTATTAGATACTAATTTGTTGACTTAGACAATGTATTATCTGCATTAAATTTTGCTTTTCACAAATAAGGCAACTTTTTAATAGAAATACATTTTAGATTCTACGCTAATCCTGCACTGCAAAAACCAAAAATGTGTTACGTTCAAAATTAAATCTTGTTATGGGCTACGGGTCAATAATAATTAAGGACAAAGATAAATTAAAGTTAATTGGTTATAACAAATAAGTAAACCAACTAATTACAGTTAATACTACCCTACTAACAAATAAGTTGAACATTAATTTATTTATTTTAGAAATTACATACTGCACAGCGTGCATCTTGCAATGTGCTCTCATAGTTTACAATAAATAATAATAATAATGTACAACATACACCATAAACAAATAAGTAAATAGAAAATATGAATTACTTACTGCCAATTAACAGATATGTACTTATTATAAAGAGGCCTCAGAACACTTACTGACATTTAACATCTCACTCTTACCGGCACTGCAAAGGCTTCAACTTGCCCGTCGCTCTGAGAAACACGATCTGTCACTACCACTGACACTGATTCGGTAGCCGCTTTTATAACTTCATGAAAGTGCTGAGGCAGGCCTAGAAGAACCTAATAGAAGAAAAAATGTGATTTCTTCTTTTGAAACAAGGAAGCAGGTGGCCTCTTTCCATTGGCCCCTTTCCGTACAGGTCTGGTCCGCTCTTACGTGCTTCCCCAGTCTTTAACAATATATTTTTAACATACACTATAGTGTAACTAACACATTTTTAAAATCTTTATTTGTGCTGTTTTTTTTTTTTGTTTTTTGTTGTTTTTTTTGGGGGGGGGGGGGGGGATCGTTGGATGAGTTTGTTATTGTCTGAAAAAACAAAGAAGAAGGAGGGTTTCATGTAAAAAAAAAAAAAAAATCCTTCCCTTTTTCTCATTAGTTTTAAAAATTACATATATATATAAAACTTATGACATTTGGGCTCAGTTTTACAACTTTTAAACCCATTCGATATTTGATGAAATTGCACAAGAGAGGAAGGAAGTTAAGAAGGAAATCTAATTGGATAAACGATATTCAATAATATCATCGTGATTATTAGTGTTATTATAATTGTTAAAAACGTAATAGGTATGATATTAAATCTATTAACGTTTATGAGCTATTTATGTTTTTAAAAAAGCCGCACAATAACGAAGATATTTAAATATTTAATATGTTTAGAGGATGAGTGGCCCTCCAATCTCTACCCTTCCAGTTGGCATAAAATTTCCCGTTGTTGTTATTTATATGAACTTAAACGCTTACTCTGAAAAATCTTCATTTATTTACCTCCTGCGTGAATTGAGTTTTGAATACTGAAATTGAGAGAAAAATGCGTTCTACCAAAAATATTCTCCCCATTAGAAAGTTTTGCAATTTCACTGAAAACGTTACGAAGGGTGGTAATGTATCCTAGGCAAGAAAACAAGGGAAACCTTTATATGGGCAGTGTAGTGGCTATTAGGTTGGGGAGGAATCATTTGTCGAGGGCTGACACAGTCGACTAGGACACACTTCCCGTTCAACGGCGGCCTCTGGGAGAAAGGGTCGTGCTCTCATCTAGTGGTTAGCAGATGAAAGGGAGTCAACAATTATTTGTCACTCCACTAGAGGTCATTCGGATACACTCGGATCATTTATTATCGCTTCACTCGATCCGATGTGAGATTTCTCAAGTATTATAAATGGATGGAGTATATACTTTATTAATATTAATAAGTAGTGAATTATCTGTTTTTGACAGCGTGTGGCGATAATCACCTGCTCAGTCAGCTAACTTTAGAAGATTTAGCGCTTCAGCATAACAGGGTGTTCAGAAATTATACATACGATTTTTATTTATTTTTTTTTATAGTCTTTGCCTCACTTTCTACCACTTTTGGACATGGTGGGAGCTTAGCTATCTACAGATTGCCATCCCATTTTAACCACCATGACTCAGTACAAGCTCTTTTATTTATCGATAAAAGCTTGTCCACAGCTGTATTTGAACCCGCAGCGCCAGGATTGCGAGACACGAACGATACGTAGGATTAAGAAGGGAATAATATGGCCCGTTGAGAATTCTATGCTTATTTCAATACGTGTGTTTGTCGCTAAATTTCATCTAGAGTTTTAAAAATTGAAAAGCATAATTTGGTATGTTTTATATATATATTATTTTATAATGTTATGACAAAAGAACCTTAATAAGTTAGTTCAGTCATGAAAATGGGATCTTGGTGACACGGTGTCCTCTCTCGCCTTCACGATAGCCCTGAAGATGGCTTACAATCAAAGCCGAAACGTTGGCAGATAATTTAAAAAATACACATTTTTTAAATTTGTATTTTTTGTATCTACCTTGACCCAACCTCAAGAAAAAACATCTAATAATAATATCTACGGTCAAAGAGAAAACTCTTCATTTGAACTTAATGTTTTTTTATTAAACTTTTATTTATTCATTACATTCTGTTAAATTAAAACACTTTGTAATTTAATTACCACAATGAATTTAAAAAAATTACATTTAATGTCAATCACATGAGGAGAGAAGGTGACCAATGACACCACTCCTAAGTTATTTACAGATTAGGTCCCCAGGAGGTCACGGGGCCTTCGTTTGAGTCGACAAGGAGGGTTGTAGGGGTTGAAGTTGGAAGACATGATCTGTGCTAGTGGATTAGGATGGTATGTCAGTTTACTGTGGAAAAAAGTGAAGCGGGAAGAAATAAAGTGTTGAACAAAAGGGATATTAAGATTGTGGTGAAGGCATGAATTGGATACATAATAGGGAGCACTTACAATTATTCTCAGGGTTTTGGATTGAAAGGACTGGATTCTTTGGATGTTGGAAGGCTTGGCGGCACCCCCAGATTTCTTCTCCGTAAGTCCAGATTGGTCGTAATAAGGTTTTGTAGAGCGTCAGTTTGTTTTCTATCGTAAGATTGGATTTCTTATTCATGAGTCTGCATAAAAGTCCATATCGATGACTGAGTTCTTGTCTTTTAATTTTAGTATGTTCTCTCCATGTAAGTCGTGAGTCAAGATGAAACCAAAGGTAACGAACGGACTTTGAATGTGGTAAAGGAATATTGTTAAATTTCACATCTTCAGGGAAGTCTATCTTCCGCAGTTGGAAATTAACTTGAACGCATTTTTCTTCTCTGATTTTTATTCTCCATTTGCCACACCATTGTTTGATTTTTTTTCGAGGTGATCTTGTAGGTTTTTAGAAGCAGTTTTAGGATCGGGATGGGAGGGTAGGATAGCTATGTTGTCCGTAAATAGAACTAAGAAGGCACTTGGATGGGTAAGGATGTCAGCAGTGTACAGGATAAAATGGATAGGTCAAAGCACGCTACCTTGAAGAACTCCTGCTTCCACTTGGTAGAAATTGGAGTAATCTAATCCTTGCCGAACCCTAAAGAAACGGTTGGATAAGTAAGACTCAAGGATAAGGTAAGTGTTACTAGGAAGTATAGATTTCAGTTTAAACAGTAGACCACTGTGCCAGACTCTATCAAATGCTTGGGAAACATCCAAAAAAGCTCCTGGGCAGTACTCTTTGCGCTCAAGGGAAGACGAAATGTAGTTTATGACGCGAAATAATTACTGGACAGAAGAATGCCTACTTCTGAAGCCGAACTGATGATTTGGGAGAATGTTGAAGGGTTCAATGGAAAGCATAATTCATTTTAACAGTATTTTTCTAAAACCTTTGAAAGTGTAGGAAGTAAACTTATAGGACGATAGGATGAGGGGTTATGTGGTGATTTTACAGGTATGGGAAATAGTATTATATCAGAGTATTTCCAGAGGAGAGGGAAGTGGGTAGTTCTGAATATGCAATTATTAATGTAGGTCAAGAATACAATTGCCTTCTTGGGAAGATTACAAAAAATTTGGCCGGTGATTAAATTATATACGGGTGATTTGCGCTTAGGCAGATGAGAGATTATATACTTGACCTCGGAAGGTGTTACTGCCTTGAGTGGCAAGGAAATAGGTAATGGCATATCCAGGACCTCCTCAGTCTCCGCCGCATTGGACAGGTCTAAGGGGTCTGTATGAGGAGTAAATGTTTGCTTGAGGGGCTGGACAAACATTTCGACCTTGTCTTTGTCAGAATAGGCCCAGGAACCATCTCCTCGACGCAAGGGAGTGGAAGCTTCATGGCTCTTAAGGATTCTGCGAGTAGCAATCCAGAGGAATTTGTCTCCTACTGAAAGGGAAGACAAATGGGCATTAAAGGCCTCATTTCGTAAAACACCTAATTTTTGTTTTACGAGTCTGGAAAGATGGTTGAAGTCTTTGCGGTCTGAGGGGTGTCTTTGAACTTAATAAGTAAGATATTAGTAATGTATGTAAGAGACTTGTGGCCCCTGTGATAGCGAAAATATTGTATAATCGATAGGAGGGCTTTTAGAATGAAATTGAAAACTTTTAAGTTGCAGTTGGATACAAATTGTGATAAAAAGAAGAATCTAAGAAATGAAATCTCCTTTTTGCTGTTTGGCTCCTCAGGCTCTAGGGCCTGCGATAATTTAAATAGTATTTCAAGGACTGAAAATCTTCGATAAATTTGGATTTGAATTAGATACTCTTCAGCAGGTCTGTATAATTAAAAAGTGAACTACTTCTCTCCTAAGCAGAACGGTACGTTGAGAGATTTTTATGCCCTCAAAGAAATGTGAAAACATTGAACGCTGCCGTTATCCTAAAAATTTGGGCATTTTTCCCAGTATGGAGGCTTGAGGGAGTCATCTATAAATAAAACATTCTTATTTGTGAATTGTTACCTAATCATGGCATAATAAAACTAATTGTACCTTAGAAACGCTAGATGTGTCAAAAACCTCATATGAGTCAGATAAAATTGAAGGGAAGTTTCATCGAGTAGAAGAAAGTATTCTGGAGGAGCAAGTGATTACAGATAATGTTGAATTCGAGATACCGAGCCTGGGTGAGGCAGCCTAAAACAAGATTTTGGGTTAATTGGATTTTAATAAGTTTTTCGTTTGGTATTCTGTGACAGGTTAGGCCAGTAGTCTTCATCCAATCCAACAAGTCAAAACAAAACGAGCAATAGTGAACCACATCATCAAAATCACAGCTAATTATTTATCACATTTGCCTTTGAAAAACTCTTCTACTCTCAGTAGGAATTTCAGGTTAAAATATTTTGGTCTAATTAAAAAGATATTTATATGATTCTCAGAAAAAGAACGATGATATTCATCTTTTATGCCATACAACTGATGAAAAAGTCTCTATTGGAAGTTTTGCAGTTTGAATGAACAGTTAAAAAGTAGACTTTTAATTAACTACATAAAAATGAGTGTCTTTCAATATAGTTTCTATAATATCATATAATTTCTAAAGAAACTTTTCTTTCCAAATAAGAACACTTTTCTTGACCCTCGTAGACCATCAGCTACCAAGCTTCTCCTTGAGTCTTGAATTACAAAAATATAATATAAAGACAACTTTTATAAATTACAAAGGCCCAATTATAAAGAATTTTTGAATCTACAATCAATGAAATTTATTTTAAAATATATACAGTATAATAACTGATTGTTTTTAGGAACAGTTCATCGAATTAAAAACTTTATTACAGAATTCCTATACACTTCTTTTTTTAACCCTTTATTACAGAGTCAATAAACATGTATAAAATTGTTTTAGGACCGTTCTACCTCAAAGTAATGAACCTATTCCCTAGGTGTTCACAATCTTAATCTCTTATCCTATAAAAGAAAATCATTATAAGATACTATCTAGGTCAAATATAGTTAGTTATAAACGTATAATCTAGAGGTAACACATCATAAGTCATTAATTTAAACAATTAAAATTAAAAGATTTAAATTATATTTCTCGTGAATATGTAAATAGCTGATTATGAGACATAATAGCTGCTCTTGAGGGTAAATTATTTATCAAAATTGTAAATAAATTAGCTAACTTAGTTTATTAGCTAGTTTTGCAGTTCAGTTCTTCGCAGTGACTAAGGAAATAATGAGACTTAATAATCAAAATATGGCATCTCTTTAACCAAACTGTGACAGAAATCATCCTTGAAAGAAATTAAGATTATACTCTTTACTATTAGAAAATTTACTTAGTGGCTGAAAAATACTATGTATGTATAGAATTTGCTTCTAAATGAAGTCAAATAGAAACTACTCTGGATTTCTTTCTTTTCTTTATTTATTTGCAAGATTTGACAACAGGCTTAAAAGAAATTACTGGTATGTTTTCGCCTATTGCGTTTAAGTTTTAAAAATATTATAAGTAGAATATTTTGGGATTTAAATTAATAACATTCATTCCCCCCTCTCCGATCAAACGATCTTCGAAGATATATATATTTATATATATGTGTGTGTGTGTGTGTGTGTGTGTGTGTGTGTGTAATTAAAAATGGACCACATTCATAGGTCCTCCTCTGTAGGATCGGTAAAGATTCAAGTAAATATTTGGAAAGTTGCACTGAAGCCATGTTGGTTGGGACGGAATTTTGGGTATCACAAGCCTGGCACTGTGGTCAAGAGTTCGCTCCGGCAAACTGTTATCCAGAAATAAAACCCAGCTCAGTAATAGAAGTACTAGTCTTTCCCTCCATCACTTGAAATGTACCTTCTACTTGAGAAGGAAAGAAAAAGTACTGTGAACATGTACTGAATAGTGAAAAAAGTGTACAATATTCCCTGCTAAAATTCAAACAATATATAAGCTTTAGAGAGGTTGTTCTTTTTCCATGTAAAGATAAAATAAATGAAATGCTTCAATACTTCGTTTCCAGGTATCCAAAGCTGGTGGTAAATAAACTCACTGCCTGCATCTATCTCTGCTCAACTCAACTTACTAAACCAAATGATTTTAGCAAAAATCGTTTTATCGACTTTTCATAGGAACTTAAAAAAATTAATTTATCATGCCGGTTTGAACGAAGAATTATTTACCAAAGGATAGGAAAACTACAAGTGGATTAAAACAGAACAACATTTTTATCGCTTCTTTGTACATTTTTTGTCACGATGTTAATGATTTTCTTCTCTTTTCTCTCCTCTTTTATTTATCCCTCGTTAAAACACTTTGTATCGTAGAGAGAGAGAGGATATACACTGGTAGCCAACTCATTCTGAACTCAAATGTTGAAAGGCGGGGTTTTATTTCTCGACAGGAAGGAAGGGCCAGGCGTATGGGACAGAAATAAATCCCTTAGGCTAATTGTGCACCCCGAGGATTATTTTGGGGGAGAGTTATACGAATAAGAAATACTCCTTGTTATAAAATTAACAGCCTATGTAAGCGGCATTGAAATCTGCCCTCCGATTCTGCTATTCTTCAAAGTATGATTGATGGTTTTATAGATTCCGTCAAAAGAGGACTATGGCTATGAATAAAAATTAATTGATTTGATAATGGAGATTCGTTGGTTAAAAAATGAAATATGGCTATAAGGAAAAGAGAAGGCAAAGATAAAGATGATTACTCATAAAATTACAGTTTGATAACATTTTGTCAAATTTTATTTGAAAATAATTTTTAGTTAAAATTGTTGCAGCTAAAAGAGGAATGNTATATAAAATGATTCATAAATAATAAGTGGTTTTTCACAAAAATCAATATATTTAATACTGTGAGCAGATTTTGTGTGTGCTATATCAGGCAAGAAGTGAGTAGAAGAATAACACGATAAAGACACTAACAATATGCCGAATTATGTACTGATGCTTATGCTGAAGTAACGCCCATTCACAAACTCCGAATTCACTTCAACTATTACATAAAAAATAAATATGGATTTACAAAATTTGTTTTCCTCAAATTATCAGGCAAAACATATAAGATAAAGATATATGATGTGCTTATATGTTCTTTTTCACAGATAGCACTGTGTAAGTACCAGGGCATCTTTAAAATTACAGTATTTTTATGACTTTTGAAGCCAAGGTTTTGATAAATAAACAGACACAGTCCAGTCAGTAAGAGGAAAATAGACTGAGTTTAATCAATAAAACCAGCTAGGAAGAAACATAATATTAGTAAAAATGGAGAGTTTTTGACCGTAAAAATTATTGCTAGAGAATTTTTGGGGTTCGGTCAAGGTTGAGCCAAAAAATACCATTAAAAAAAAAGCTCATTTTTTGGATTGTATATTTTGGGTCAACCTAATAAATAAAAATTCTTTACCAATAGTATTAGTAGTATTATTGATTTTCCAGATACAAGTGTAAAATTAATTTTGCAGAAAATAGTTTTAAAAATAGCTCTGGGTACTCTCGAGGGTACCTCTCGAGGTATATGTAGACGGAAAGAAACTCCATTTCCATTATAGATTACTTTCATACAATTTATGAAAAACATTCTAGTTTTAAATTGCAGAAAGCAAAGTAGATTATTATGGTGCGGGTTGATATACATAGTTTTCGGAAGTTCATACGTATAACATAGATTGAAATATGTTTTTATACAACCCAAAAGATATAGAAAGGGCACCAGGGTAGATTAGGGAATACGTTTGGGTCTAGCAATCCCGACGCTGCTGGTATAGCCATGGATGTTTAGAATGGGATGTCAACCTGAAGATAGCCCCTCCCTCCAAAGGTTGAAAGGGAGGTTAACTTTAAAAAAAAAGAAAGATTACGGTATTAAAGATGTTACAAGTTTGTATTCTAAGCCAAAAAAAATTGGCTATAAAAATAAATTCTCTGATGAAGGCTCAACCCACGTTATTCTGTTATACATATAAGATACAGTCTCGCGTGTTTAAAATTTTACAAGCAAACATTGGCATCGAGTTAGTACAGCTAGAAGCTTTATAAACTTTAATTTCTCTGTTTAAAATTTACGTGGGATAAAAACCCCAACCAAATAAAATATTTATTAACTTATTTTTTATAACAGCCTGGTAGGTTACTTATCACTGACGGAGCTGCGCAACGTTCGGCTGCTAACTACTCGAATTTTCTTTCGAAATATAATCACACCGCATATTGCTCAAATAAAGAATAATCATCACATTGTCATTGCTTATATTTGGAGGAAATTAATAGATATTCAAGTAAATAATTGTAAATCCTCGGCACGCTAGAACATAGTAAGGTGTACACTGCATCCTTCTGTAGACAATAGCTAGTTGTTTATTATTGTTCACCAGATTGGATCATAATTTCCATTGTCTTGATGTCCTCTTTGAAAGTTTTATAAACAAAATAAGAAAACTAAAACTTTACTGACCTTTTATGTCGTTTCACTTGAATTAGCATCTACTTATTTTACACCGTACTTGTGTTGTCAGCAATTATGATTTACTTTTATGATTGAAAATTATTTATAAATATAAAATCAAATATATTAAAAACACTTTGTTATGATCTACTGAATTAAATGTATAAAACAAGTAGCGGGCTACTAGTAGTAGAAGTCCAGAGGGGTAGCTCATATTATGGATGGATTTATTCTTGACTCACAAAATACAAGACTATTCTCTATTCAAATTATTTTATAATTAAATAATTATTCTATATTGTGAACATGTA
>KZ808519.1:107217-118280 GCA_000696205.2 Oncopeltus fasciatus | reverse complement strand
TTTTAATTTTTTTTTTTTTTTTTTACTTATTATACCTATGGTCGCTAAATTTAATTATAATAAATAACCATATATAATCACGAGGAAAAAAAATCATCTAGTGTCTTTCATTAAGTCTTTTCGTTGGCATACTACTATTTTTCTTCTTTTTTTTTAACGCCCCAGGGTTGCACGTTTAGACAAATCACCGTCAAATCCGAAGTATAGATGGGTGTTAACAGAAGAAATACATTTTTCTCGGCTATTGGTCTGTCACGTTTAGGTGTCGAATCTGGGGCTTTTGCAATAGTAACAGGTTACCACAAGAATTTTTTTTTTATGTATATAACTCTTTATATATATAAAAAAAATTATTTTGTACATATTTCATACACTATAATTTTTGACGGGGTACATAATAATAGTCCTTGCTCGTCTATCCCGGGACGTAACCCGTCCTCAGAGAGGAGTCCAGGTTAACCCGCGATAGACTATCTGGGACCCATCTTCTCCTTATCCCAGGATAAGATAGGCAGGGAGTCAAGGAGGGAGTGAGAGGGGGAGAAAAATGCCAGTGCATTCACTCCCTTCACAAGAATTTAAAAAAAAAATTAAATAAAATATCCTGAAGTACTACATTTTGTGTGAATATATTATCTATATATATAAAATAGGATGTGTGTATGTATGTAACGTATGTACTTTGAAACAAGCAAAGCCCTGAAAAAAAATTTTTTTTTTGGCAAAACGAAGTTTGCTGGGTCCGCTAGTCGTTTATGAAAAGGTTTCTCTGATGTTTGCCCTGAGCAATAAAATCCTCAATATCTTTCCAATTTCTCGAACGGGATAATGCTACTTATACAACATATACATGTAAAGAACACTCTCTCGTTTAAATACATTCTAACACTTGAATCTATTCTTTTTTATGTATCTGAACTTGTAATTGTTAATAAATAGAGACAGCCTCCTGTTTTGTTCTAATCTCATACCTAACACACTGCGCTTGATTTATTTATTATATGTTTTCTGTTTTTCCGTAAGGTTAAAATTTCACCTTTGATATTTTTGAAGAAAAAAAGAAAATGTGACATTACTATTTAGAAACTTTAATGTAAAATGAAAATCTAAAATTACTTCAATTGTTAAATCCTCAATGGTACATACATTTATTTATGTGTATTGCTTATTTATTATAAACATATCAATTATTTTATTAAGAGCGTGAATATTTTACTATTGAAATTCCTGTTAATCGCCAAAGTTTCAAATTTTAGTTAATTGAAAAGCAAATAACAAATTTTAAAATTGAATTAAATCACGAAATTAAAAAAACATTAAGAAAGACACTTAGGTCTTCACATCAATAGTATTAAATTTAGAATTTAATCATTTTCCGGTATTCCCTCAATTAATTATACTTCATTAGATGTTTTTTGTTGGGAATCGGTCAAGGTAGATAAAAAAAAAATACAATTTAAAAATTGTGTTCTGCAGATGTTTCGGCTTACATTGTAAGCCTTCTTCAGGGCTATCATGAAGGCGAGAAGGGACGTTGTGTCAACTGGAACACATATTCATGACTGACAGGTAGGGTTTGGAACTTAAAACTTGATAAGTTCCAAACCCTACCTCTCTGTCGTTAATTAACTTTGTTTGTGGAAGGAAAATTTTTATGATGTACCAAAGTGCATAAATAGTTTGTTCGTTAAATTGGATTTTAGAAATGAGACAACAAAATCTCTCTAACTTTGATGTTGAAATATTCTAAGAGTAACATACCAAGTAGGGTGATGGGGAGAGAAAGAGAGAGACTCGTGCTCAACAGTGTCTACATCGTGACTGATCTGTTTAAAAAAAATATATATTTTACCGTAGTGAAAGGAACAGGAAACGGATGTAGGAGTGTGGTAGCGAAAAGAGGGATTAAATGGCTGGAGGTTCATGGAAATATCTCTGTAGGAAAGTGGGAGAGAAAAAGTTGGTCTTGTTGTGATTTTGTTTTAAAATGTGAAAAATATCACAGTATGCGGAAGATATATAGTCTTCGTCTGCTTTGTCACTGATGGGGTTTTGTTCTAAATATATATGAATAGTTATTAAGTATTATTAAGTACAAAAAGAATTCATTAGGCCCTTTTTTTTATTTAATATATGTATGTTTGATTGTAGTAAGCGTTATTTCGCTAAATAAATTTAGCGAATCTCCTTACTGGTGGTTCTTGAGGAAACCCACCTGAAACAATTGAGCTATCATTAAGGTTAACGAACTCGTCAGAGCCAGTCTATTGTGACGGGGATAGGATACTTCGCATGCCACCGCCTATTTCAGCTGAATCAGATTCTCTGCAGAAATCCCCCTCAAAATGGCTTTCACTGAGAATGGCCTTACTTCAACTGATTCCATCGAAGAAATTCTACTTGGGACTATGACAGGAATTTTCTACAATACTTATAATAATTTATCGGTTATAAAAAAATTCATACTGGAGCTGTTCAGATAAATAGTGAAGGAACCTTGTTTAAATTAACATTTTGTAATTTGATTACAATGAATAATATTTTTAAAAATGACATTCAATGACAATCACATGAGGAGAGAAGGTGACCAGTGACACCACTCTTTAAAAAAATGCTATTAAACATAAATTTTAGAAAATTAGATTTTGCACAATTCGTTTCCTCCAAACTTTTTCTAAATTCAAACCAAAAAAAAAAAAAAAAATGTCAATATTACACATTTTTCTCTTCCTCAACATCCCCGATTTCCTCCTATTTGATTTCAGTCAGAAATTAATTCATGCAACTGTCTGCAATCAAAAACCTAAAAAACGTATTTGGTTTCTGACATTCGAAATGACATTCTTAAAATCTTTAATAACTTTTTTTTTATTATTATATTTTTTAAGAGTTATTGAAGATAAATGGAACAAAATGGCTATTTTGACAAATACATTTTCTCTTGATGCTAATAATATGGAATGTTTTACATTTTGGTAACCCCTAACCCTTGGATTTTTACGAAAACAGTAATGGTTCAGCTCCTGCTTAAGGCTGATTCTTGGACTCTGACAGCCATAGGTCTGTACAAATTATTTATACCTCATATTAGAAATTGAAAAATGAAACTAATACTATAATAATACTTGTTTGATATACCTGTAACGGTTTTAATGTCGTTCATGTCGTGGATAGGAGTAAATGACAAATTATATCTCAAGGAAATAGCATAAAAGGCGGGACCGCTAAACCTAGAATTAAAATGGCCGCTAAGAAAGAGTGGGGTAAGTACTCAGCCATTGTTGATATTCCTAAATATCTTCCTTTAAAAACGTTTTTTATATATTATAAATATGATAATTATANCCCCCCCCCAATTTGATTTCACCCAGAAACTAATTCATACAACAGTCTGAAATGACTAAATGAAAAGCCTAAATAGCAAATTTTGTTTTTTACTTTTTAAGAATAAGAGAGTCCGCTCTGCATGCAGTATTTCATTCTTAAAAACTTTTTCTATATTGTTTTTTTAAGTCTTTTGGATAAATTTAAGGATGAATAAAGAAGGTGATGGGGACTGAGTTGGGGTTGAGAAAATTTCTTCAAAACTTTAAAAATATTGTTATAAAGAATATTATAAATTTTTGCCCCCCCCCCCTTCAGCCTTGTGCGATGTCAGCCAATATTATACTTATCCAACCGTTTGTAAAAATTAACCCAGTCAAAAAGGTCCTTTGGAAAATATGCTAAAATGATTCTATATTCTAATTAAAAAGCATAATATTTCTTTAATATAATTAATTTGCCCCCTTCCTTTCATTAAATATAATAGTTTAGTTTTTATTAGTTTTCCATAGTTTAAAAACTTAAAGAATGCTAACTATGTAACAAAATTCAGTTTAGTAGGTGTTTGGTTTTTAAAATTTATTTATTTATTAAATTATATAACTACCTAAGAAAATCAAAACATTAAAAGCTTGATAACAACACTGTACACATGGCAACACTGAGTCTCACGTTGGTTTAACTTGTTCTCTAGTTCATTAGATCAAACTTTACTCTTTTTTAAAGATTTAATATTATTGTCAAAGATGACAAATTCCAGTGGAGAAGGTTTAAGGGGCCACGGTGCCGTTTACAAAGATAAAAGCAAACCTGCTGATATTCGTAGCAGCAATATGACTGCTGCTAAAGGTAATAGCACACCCGGTTTATTTAAACTATATTTAATTTTATCAGTAACTATCTAAGGGTTGTGATATTGTTAATTATTGACAAAATAAGTGAAAGATGGCTATACTATCTACTGTTGCATTTATAACCTCGTATTTTTATAATTTCTTGGTGTTGCACTACTCCTGCCATTCATTTACTTATGACAATTAATATTTGAAACCTTTATTATGCCTCATTCTCCTTTGAAGAATTCTTTCTTTCTTATTTACGTTTTAAACTTTATGAGGATTTTTTCCATGGGTTAAATCTTAATTTTTATTCATTCATGCTAGTTAGCTTTAACCGGATAACTTTTCAAACTCAGCTTCAAGAACCCTTATTTTCCCTACAAAAGGTTCCATCACCGATCTTTACTTGTCACTATAAGATTTGATTAACATGAAGCTAACTTTTTAAATATGATGCACTTATCTTGGCTGATCAATATTTGAAGAAAATAAAAGTTAGTCTCAGGCTCCTTTTCTAAAACCTCACCCTTTCTTTTTTTTCACATTTTAATTATTAAAAAATAAATCCTGACTGATCTATTGATTATTATCAAGCAAAAATAAAAACAACAATGTTTTATGGTTAAGCTCTTGGCTGAATATGACCTGTAGAGCACTAACAAGGCATACCTTCACTCATTTCCTAAGTAACCAAATGCGTACAGGAGGTTAAAATCTTGTTGTTAGGTTGTTTCATTATTATCGTCATTTCCTATTAAAATTGTTTGATTTTTTCTGATAATATATAAACCTATTAACTTAGTTGTGTTCAGACATAGCATCTCAAGAATCATCATTCTGAAGTTTTGGAACTTAGAAGGTATTATACATCACAAATTTGTTCCTGATGGATGCTCTATAAATTCTTAAATCCACTGCAAACAACTGGAAAGATTCAGAAGATTTGTCTGAGCATTATACTGTTTAATCTAATGAAAAGGAGTTATATTCTTACAAAATAATCGCTCATCCTCACACTTCCTGTCTAGCCAAAAAAAAAAAAGTTTCAAGAATTTTATGGATTCAAACTCTTGCCTCATCCACAATATAGTACAGACCTCACATTATTGGATTACTACTAGTTTTGATCCAAGGCCTTTTTTATTTGAGAGAAAAATTTTTATAATTTTGTGGGAGTTGAAATTTTGGTACAAGAATTCTTTTACAGCCATCCCAAGGAATCAGCGTGAGATCGAGCATTGGTTAACAGATGACTAATGATTGTATATAACAATGGACTATGAGTATTAATTACAATTTATATCAAAGATATAATAATTAAAATATTTGGTTAAAAAGAACAGCCATTTTTTATATAGACCCCATTATTTCCCATTTGTTCTTATAATTTTTTTATTTTAGTCTTCAACATTAGTGTTTTTCAAAAGATATAAGTATATACTTTGATTTGGATCAGTTTCTCGTTCCATATCGCTCTGTGAAGAGAAGGATTTAAGCTACAATGACCATAAGTTCCATTAAAATCTGATATTCCTCGACATTCAGCTCTAAATTAATTTCGTTATTTAATTGAACTTTGCAATGACTATAAAGGAAAGAAATTGGAATACTTAGTGAGTTGAGGACTTATCTACTCTACCACTTCTTAGAGTGTTCTAAGTTCTATGGTCTAAGTTACTAGAACTATTTCTTCTAATCTTATTCTAGCACTATAAATGTTTCATGCACTGATATAGATATTTTGATTATATGACAACAACATCTAGGGAATCAGTATATTTATTCCCGAAATTCACTGGGTTCTCTGATAAAAGCTGTATTGAACAGCTTCATTTTTATTATTGATTTATAGTTAGTTCCTCACATATTTTATTTTTTATTTTTTTTTTTCCATGTCACTTATTCAGCTGTTGTTCAATATAGCTTTAGTGTGCTTCTCTTATGATAGAGTAAAATTGTTAAATTTAAATAGTTTGTTACAGTTTTTCTCTCCTAATTAACAATGAGTATTTTTTATTTATTTATTTTTTTATTATTTTTTCCCCAGGTTTGGCTNCCACGTTTGAAACGTTGAAACCAACGTTCACATGTCTTGACGGTTGGAGCAAGATCGCCATAAGTCTCAACAAAAATTCGATGACATTCAGATGCCTTTTTCTTTTGATTAAATAAGAAAATCATGACATGCCGCAAATGCTCTTTATTTGGCTTAAAATTAGACATTTTTAACACCAAAGAAAGGTATGATACGTCCACGTAAACGACTTAAAAACAACTGACTTTTGTAAACAAATGACTAACAAACAAAATAGCGTTTAGAGATAAGCAAATCCTTCAATAGGCTAAGAGCGCATTCTATTGGAATTAAAACGACATTTTAAACTTGCATACATGGTATAAATGTTTCATGCACTGATATAGATATTTTGATTATATGACAACAACATCTAGGGAATCAGTATATTTATTCCCGAAATTCACTGGGTTCTCTGATAAAAGCTGTATTGAACGCGCCCTAGATGTCAATGAAATTACAATCCCTTATCTTCATTTTTATTATTGATTTATAGTTAGTTCCTCTCATATTTTATTTATTTTTTTTTTTTCCATGTCACTTATTCAGCTGTTGTTCAATATAGTTTTAGTGTGCTTCTCTTATGATAGAGTAAAATTGTTAAATTTAAATAGTTTGTTACAGTTTTTCTCTCCTAATTAACAATGAGTATTTTTTATTTATTTATTTTTTTATTATTTTTTCCCCAGGTTTGGCTGATGCAATTAGAACAAGTCTTGGACCAAAAGGAATGGACAAAATGGTAAAAGNAATTTTTTTTTTTTTTTTAATTTTTTTAAAAGTTGGTCCAGAAATAATAATATAAATTGTAATTTTTACCTCCCAAAAATAGGCAAGTAATAAATTGTTATTACTTATTATGAAAGTTTTCAATATAAAAACATTTTCTGAATGTAAATCTAAAAAACTATTTTTAATTACGCTTAATTTTGCAGGTGAAATTCCACTCTATTAAGTATGATTTTGTTCATTAAGAATCTTATCATTTTATTTTGGTTTTAATTAGTTTTATCAGCAGCTTAATTTTTCATAATTTGAATAAATTGTGTTACTCCTGCCTATTACAGGTGTTTTCACTTTGTTAAGCCAACAATTCTTCATTATTGACAAGTTATTTTAACATCAATGTCATTCAATTTATTTTTCTTTGGAATGGAAAACCTATTGATAATGTAATAAGTATAGATTAATTAAAGTCGGTGATGGCTATTATTTTTCCTGAATCTTCTAGGACATTACTATCTCAAATATTTTAACTGATTAAAAGAGCATGGGGCACTGTACCATGCAATAATTAGTGTTCATTTGTTTAGTGGTTTTGACTGTTACAGTGAAACTTTTTGGGCTGAGCTCATTAAATTATTTTTTATCATAATTTAAATAAGGAGTTTATTTTTAAACTATAATAGCTATTCATTTTGTTAAATGTATCATATATGTCTGTAAGTGTGTGCTTATTTCTTTTTATTTATTTATCTCTATTTAACTTTTTTTTTTTTTCTTTTTTTTTTTTTTTAAGATCCAAAAAGGAAATGGAGAAGTTACTATCACCAATGATGGTGCGACTATTTTACAACAAATGAATGTCCAGCATCCAGCAGCAAAATTAGTGAGTTAAACTTTTCGTGGTTGTTTTGCATTGTAAACTTCTTCAATTACTTTTTTTTTTCTTTTCTTTCTTTTTTTTTTTAAATAACTGCTAAAATTTTCCAATTTGTGTACTCCTGTTGGTCGAAAATATGCTTATATTTTTTATGCTGGAGAAATAAGCCAGGATTTCTGCCAGGACATATAAATAAAACACTCTAAAATTATTGGGTATTTATTTTATTATTGCCAAAGTTTTGACTCAACCTGTAAGTCATCAACATGGATGAAACAATACAAACTATTACACTTATAGAATTAGAGATAGATCTCTAAACTATAGAGGAGAGGGAGGTTTATGGTCGCATCTCAGAGTGCATAACTAAACTGAGAGACAACTAGTGAAAGGAGGTGGGAGGGGGTTAGTCGGCAAACAAAAAGGTAATGATAAAGATTAATACCTTCAAAGGAAAATTGGAAAGGCAGATGCCAGGATTTGTTTATCTGAATTTTTTCCATTGAATTATACAGATAATATTGCAATACGCTGAGGAAATGTTATCTATAAGATCTCTCCAAACATCATTATCAGTACATATAAAACTGATTTATTTTTTCATATTTGTATAGTTAAATTTTTAGTTTATTTTGTATATCTTTTTCTGTCATATAACACTTCTCAGTATGTTCTTTCAATAGTGTGTATTGTATTTCAGCCATAATGAGGACTTAAAATTCAAACCGTTGACCATAATAAAATAATTACACAATAATTTTGGAGTATTTTATTTTTCTGGTCCTTGCCGAAACCCTGAAAATTTCTAATTTATCCAGCATACTTGACGGCTAACTAACTTCCAACCATTATATTTTTTTAATGTATTAATTTATTCATTTTAAACACTATCTTTTGTCTATTTATTTCATTTTTTCTTGGCTATTGTTTCATGATTTTTTTTATTCTTTTAGTTAGTAGAACTCTCACAAGCCCAAGATGTGGAGGCTGGTGATGGAACTACCACAGTAGTAATTTTAGCTGGAGCTATTCTTGAAGCTGCAGAAAAACTCCTGAAACATGGTATTCACCCAACTACCATTTCAGACTCATTTAGAATTGCTGTAGAGAAGGCATTGCCTATTATTAAAGGCATGTCCATCCCTTTACAGTTGAGCGACAATGAGACACTTGTACGAAGTGCTTCAACATCTCTAAATTCTAAGGTAACCCTGTAGAACTTATATTTTTTTGTTTTAGAGTATACTTAATATTTTTATTGTATTTTTTTTACTTTAATCCTGGTTGTTAGTTTTCTCAGTAATATTGAATTTTCAATATTGACTACAGAAGTTTTTTCTTTTCCTTTTGCCTAGAGGAATATTATTGGGTTTATACCAAATCTTTAACCTCCAGCTCCTTTGAATTGTATTCTTTGAATCATCCATAACAAAATATAATTGGAATTGGAAGATTAATCTCAATATTTTTTAAAATATGTTCTATTTTTCTCTGATTCTACCTACTAACCACCAAAAATATCAGAATTTTGTTAATATTTGTAGGTGTGTGTAAAATTTTAAAAGTGACTGTAGGCCTTAGTTTTTAGGTTTTATTTTTTAATTTTTTTTTTCCATTATGCTTTATATATCCGGTCCATTAATGTTATTCCCATATCAAAACCTATGTCGTTTCTGTGTATTTAGGAAAAAAACCAAACACAAATAAGTTCACATGGTTAAGTGATGTGTTTATTGGTCAACAGGTTAACAAAACAACTTGGTTAAAATATTTCTTTCGAAGTTTTGAATTATATTTAATTTATTGCCAAGGCAGCAAAAGTTACTTTTTTTCTAATAAATTACTTATTTTTATAAAACGTCGATAATTCATTGTAAATTTTTTAAAAGTCAGCAATTTAAACAATCAACCACAAAAATAATTTAACAGTCATAATATATCAATGTCAATTTTGAATAACTGAATTAGGCACCCAGTAAATAATCTTCTATTGAAAGTAATATGTACTTTTCACTCAGTAAATACACATTTTCGGTCTATCGAAAATAGCAATTGTTATAGGTAAGGGAATAGCTTTTAGTGCTGTAAATAATATTCGAACTACCCTGAAATTTTACCAGGCGTATGCGAATGATCAATCATTAAAGATTACGTACATGAGAAACACACCGAAGGCAGCCAAAGAGAAGCAGGAGTTGACAGAGCTAGGAGGGCTTTAAGAGACAGAGAGACGGTCTCTCAGTGGAAGTATGGTTATGGAGAAGCCGACACACTCACAGCCAGCAGAAGACTTCTCATCCACAGTATCATATTTGTGACTCCCCCGACTCACTTTGTTAAGAATTTAAATAACAAGATCAAATGGGAACAGAGTGAAAAATTCCAAAGGCTCAAAAACAAGTTTGTTCTTCCCTGCTTTAAGATCCGGAGTCGAAAACGCCTGGCTGAAGCTAGATTTGATTCCCAAGTGCGCATGGCCCGTACAGAGGTTATTTACACAGGCCATGACAGACCTGAATTGCGCTTGTGACAATTCGTCACCACAAAATTAAGACCACTTGATCTTTAAAAGTCCTCGCATACCGGCTGTATTCCGGAGAAATCCTTACGAAGGTAAGACTTAGCCAGCTTATAAAGCAGTTCTCATTTTTATAGATGACTTCCCGCCCTTTCAGAAATATATGTCAAAACTGACTTACAAAATATATAAACAATATATATCAAAACTGATGTTTTATTGTGATTTGGTCAATTTAAATTATCGTTATTTAACACACTATGAGTACTGTATCATGTAACCTATTACATAAGGTAAATATGTACTCCTTTATGAAAAAACCCCCCAAAAAAACGACCTTCTCTTTGGGTTACTACGAGAAGAGGAAAAACGAATATACTCTAAAAAGATGCGAAATGACCTCTCATTCTGTTACTTTCCAATTTAAGGGAACAGAAGGTTTTAAAATAATAATAAAAAAGGCAATATAATCTACTTAGCTAACTCAATTTTACTTTAACTTTATTACTTTAATCTAACTTAAAAAATAGCTAAATAATCTAAAGGGTTATTATTATTTCTACCACCAATGAATATAGAACTCTCATACCTTATACTCTCCGTCTTCATTGGTTTCTGTACACCGTCTCCCGTTGGCGAGGGCTTTCGGACATTGTCCATCTTCTGGCCGAATACATACGTTCACTGTCACGGTCCGTATTCAAC
>KZ808519.1:75813-103472 GCA_000696205.2 Oncopeltus fasciatus | reverse complement strand
AAAATAAATATTTAATTTTTTTAGTTAAATTTGTTTTAAACAATTAAATTCAATAGATTTGATTGCATTTAAATACAAAATGAAAGGCTGAGTTTTGATAGAAAAAAAACCAGAAGAAATCCTGGAGCAAAATACCAGTATACATTATCTAAATAAAAAATAGGTTTTTCAATGTAGTAAGCCGAATAATGTAGTACATACTTGTTTCGTGACAATATATGGTGTGTGTGTGTGAAGTCAATATTTATGTTGTCATTAATGTTCAATTTTAATCTTACAGGTTGTATCTCAGCATTCATCTATTTTGGCCCCCTTAGCTGTCAATGCTGTCATGAAAATCATTGATCCTAAGAAAGATACCAATGTTGATTTGAAGGTAAAAGGCTGATGATTTTATTTTCTTATGAAGAAGTAGATAAACATACAGTAAAATTTATTAATTTTTTCTTTGGTTTGTGTGTTTCAGGATATAAAAGTCATAAAAAAATTGGGAGGTACAGTTGAAGATACCGAGCTTATAGAAGGTCTTGCTTTACCTCTTAGATTGGCTAATATTAATGGACCCAAAAAACTTGAGAAAGTCAAAATTGGTTTGATTCAATTTTGTATCTCTCCACCTAAAACTGATGTGAGGCTTTTTTTAATATGCAAAAAATTAATTATTTCTTGAATACCTTACTTTAGAGAAGTAAGTTACTATATGATAGCATATCCTGCTTTTAGGAATAAAATTAAAAAGGCATTTATGAATTATCTTATAAATTTATTTGTTATTAAAGGGAATTTAATAGGGATTAATCAAAGTCAAATCTATTAATCAAGTTAATTCTGAAGAATATTTCAGTATATGAACAATATATAAAATAAGAAATAAAAAATATTTTAAAATAAAAACAAAGATTTATTTATGAGAGATTGACTTCAATTTAGAAATTTAACCTTAGCTTTGATTTTTAATTATATTTATTTTATGCATTTTTCTTTTGTTTATTTGTTTATTTTTTTTTTTATATAGATGGATTCTAACGTAGTTATTTCTGATTATGCTGCTATGGATAGAATTCTCAAAGAAGAACGTGCCTACATTTTAAATATTGTCAAACAAATTAAGAAAGCTGGTTGCACAGTCCTTCTTATTCAGAAATCTATTCTGAGGGATGCTTTATCTGATTTGGCCATTCATTTTTTCGATAAATTGAAAATAATGGTTGTCAAAGATATTGAGAGAGAAGATATTGATTTTGTTTGCAAGGTGAGAACTTCCTATGCTATTATATTTGTGTAATTGATCTGTATAATTATTGACTATTACACTATCTGCAGCAAAAATGTCGATCCCGATACTAGGTTCATGGGATTAGATTTGAAGTCATCATCCCGATGACAGTGGTTGATGGGTTTAGATTTGAGAATTTGATGAAGTACATCTACGGGTTCTTCTTTAATAAAAGAGGTGTTTCATTTTTCACTGATTGATTTCCAAATAAGTGACAGATTTTTTTAGTATTTTGGAGTTAACAGTTGTACCTCCAACTCACATGTAGATTTGATAATTGATACTCATGATATCTACAAATCCAATATAATTTAATATTGTATATAATATAATTTTTATAAATATGAAGTTACTTTTTAGTAACTTTATGAGTGCTATTAAAGAAAAGGATTTCGTTTGTTTAAAATTTGATGCTTCGTATCTTGAAATAACATTAATTTGTAAAAATAATTCTATTAGTTACTAAGTAATGTAAAAAAAATCATAATTGTTAAATTTCATAACAAGTATGTATCATGTGTTTAATTTTTATTACTTAAGGCAGAAGAAAACTTTCAAGATGCCATTGTTAAAATATGTTTCTTCACATTTTTATGGGTGCATGGTTAGCTAATTTTTATATAATTGTGATGCAGGGAGTGTGGTACTTCAAAGGAGGTTAAATAAAAAATATCAGTTGTTTTCTCACTAATTGTACAATCAACATTTATAACAAATATGTAAATTTACCACATTTAAGTACCAACCATATTTAATTTCATCAAAAGCAAATGAGGAAGAAAAATATTTTAGTAATGTATGCTCTGAACTTTTTTCAGATAGCTATAGATCGTTAAGTTTTAATTTCATATTTAAATTAATGTGGCTCATTTTAAATTAACTTTTATCAATTCACTATTCCTGGTAAAGTTGGTTGGTGGACACCTGTTATTTTTTTTATTATTCCTTATTGCTTTTAATTGAATTTATTTAATATAGAAAAAAATAAAATCTTATTTATCAATCGTCTGCTTGTGGTTCACTTCTGGAAATCTAATAATTTGTTTTATAATTGAATAATTTGTTTGGCACTCAAAATATTTATTTTCTGTCAAGTTCCTCATGTGCTTTCAACTAATTTAGAGGCATCTATTTCTAAGAGCTACAAAAAACTTTATTGAAATAATGAGATTCCATAACCTTTTTAGGTAAAATTATAATTAAGTATTAATAAATTAATAGTATATAATATCAAACTACCCAAATTTATCTCAAAGTTATGTTCAAAGAATCATAATTGAAATGTATTTATTAATAAAAACATTGTCAAATTATCACATCTTGTAATAAAATTTAAAAAGTATAAGCTTTGTATTGGAGGTATCTTAAATAAAAAGAACTTGAGAGCTTTAGTAGCCCAAAGTTTTAAGGGATAATTTAAAATTTTAATTTAATTTAATTACAATTTTTTAAACAGATTTATATGTGTGTTTCAGACACTTGGTTGTAGACCAATTGCTTCGCTTGACCATTTCACTAGTGAAGCAATGGTGGGTGCAGAACTTGCAGAAGAAGTATCTCTTGGAACATCAAGAATAGTAAAAATTACAGGCATTCACAACACTGCCAAGACAGTCTCCATATTAGTTCGAGGTTCAAACAACCTTGTTCTTGAAGAAGCTGATAGATCTATTCATGATGCTCTTTGTGTTGTCCGTTGTCTTATCAAGGAGCGGTATGTATAAAATGATTTATTGAAAAAAAAAATAAGGAATATGTTTCTTTTTTACTTTCATTTGTCTGTATTATCAGGTGCGATTTGTTTAAACGTGTTACTTAATCAGTTTTCTTGCCTTGTTTCTATTTGTTGAAAAAAAAAACAATCATTCACCATTTCTGTTGGTTTACTATAGAAATAATTTATATTTATTGTTTCAAAAATATAATTACTGAAATGCTGATACGTTTCAATCCCATTTCTATTTTTACTATGAAGGGTAGAAAATGAAGAGAATTAGGAGCTGCCTAATCTTAGCAGAATACATTTTACACCTTTTCCTGTTTTTTTATATTTTTCATACTTCATTCATAAATAACTAATATAGTAGATAATATCAAAATTCACTGAAGTGCTTATGTTTTCTTAAATGGAAGGTCTTGAGTTTTCTACAAAGTTCAGTAGTGAAATAATCTGTCATCAATAAGTATGGGAAGGGGAAGCGGAAATTGAAAATTATTCATAAATACAACAAGTAAATGGCAACTAACCGATTTCTTATAATAATAATCAGAAAATAATGTCATGGGGATGTATTTGTTAGGGCTTTTACATTTTAAATTTGTGCTGAACAGCTCATATTTATTATACAATAAATTTACTGGGAATAAGCTGAGTCTATTTGCTTATAGGAACTCATATTAGGGCTTTGGAAGGAACATCCCTGTCCTCCTGCAATGAAACAAATAGAACTTATTTGCTGATCCTTCCTGAAGACTCTAAAATAGGGAGATCGATGGGAGCAAAATGTGTAGATTGTCACTATGTGCTGTGTGAGCTATTAAAGGTCAAGTAGAAGAGGTAGTGAATTATAAATGTCCTGAATAACATAGCATATTAATTAATTTTATGAGAAAGATTTCACTACTTTTTTATATGTCCACGGCCACCAATTTCTTGATCAATTATTCCCAAATATAAAAATTGACAAACTCATCAACCCACTCAAAGATGCACGTATTTATCCCTTCTTGTTACTCTTCATCAGCCAAGTTCAGGATCTGTGTAGCCCTTCCTTCCCAGCCTTCTACTTGCACGCCAGATCTTACTGTAATTTCTAAAACATATTTAAACAGGATGTAGGCTAGACAGTCGCCTTATCTAAGAATTGAAGCATACAGATATATCCCCTAGATCTTCACCATACATAGCATGTTTGTCATAGTACCTCTTACAAAGGGAACTAAAGAAGTTAGTTAACACTCTATCTATTCGTGCAGTCTTTCTTCAAATTCTATGGATATTTTGAACTTGGTTCCGTGAACTCTTTGGTAATTCCTTATCACAGGATCATAGCTCTAATATGGCCCACTGTGAGGTAATGGTTGGAGTCCATATTTGCTCTTTGGTGCATGCTTACCTCCATTATATCGTGCACTCATCAAAACAGGGTCAATCTGGTTTGTTATCACTCTGTCATTTGAGCGCCAAGTTGTCATGCGGATTCTTCTTTGAGGGAATAGTGTACTTCCGACCACCAATCCTTTAAATATTGAGAAGTTTACAAGCTTGTGGTCTTTTGTTCTCTCATGTATGCTATGCTTCACTATGGTAGGTTTTAATATATCTGTTCTTTGTCTATTTGATCATTGCAAAGACCATTTACTAATTTACTTTTACTTTTGAAAAGTAGGAAATAAATATATTCTTATTTATCTACCTACATTATTGCCTTATTTTTCTCTAGTTTTTGCTCTATAATATATAGCGTTCAAGTATTTGATCAGTAGAACCTAGCAGTCATAGAATATTACTTTTACTTATAGGAATACAGAAGTTTTAATAAGAATAAGACACATGCTTAAGACCTAATAACACAAAAATATAAGAGAGAGAAAAATAGAAGAAATCTATAATTAAAGTGCATTATGTATAATGTACTTTAACTATCATACCTTTTGTAATCCGTCTTCATTGGTTTCTGCAAACCTTCTGTTGGCAGAAACCAATGAAGATGGATTACAAAAGGTATGATAGTTCTATATTTCTATATTCATTGGTAGTTATAATAACCCTTTAGATTATTTACCTATAATGTACTTTATTAACTTTTCAAAGTCTTGGGGGTTAATTGAGAAACTTAAACAGCCACAAATGTACATATATATACACACACACACACTATAATGCTTTTAATTAATTTACCAATTTTATAAAATCTTGCGATAATGAGAAACTTAAGCTGCCGTAATCAGAACTCATCCACACAGCAATGGTGTCTCTTTGAGGGCAAATAATTGAAACATTTTTTCCTTTAAAGGAAAAAGAAAAAAAGGTTTTATAGATCTCCTGTTAAGATTCACCTATACTGATTATAAAAAGTTTTTGTTTTGTGAAAAGTAGCTCATTGTTAAATTTGAATTTCCAAAAAAATAAAAATAATTATTTGTATTCCTTATCCTCACACAAAAGTATCACAGGAAAGTATATCCACTTCGAACATTGAAGTTAATTTATTTATTGCAGTGCTCTTCTTCCTGGAGGTGGTGCACCAGAAATTGAATTATCTCTACGATTAGGGCAGGATGCACAAACTCTTCCCTCTGTAGAAGCTTATTGTCTTAGGTGAGAAAATCCTAATTTAATTGTGTTAAAGTGTAAAAACATTTTGTTTTCTATGTATATTAAATATTTTGTATTTCATAATTTTTTGTATGATTTGTATTATAGAGAGTATGCTAGATCCCTTGAAATAATTCCTTATACTCTTTCTGAAAATGCCGGTTTGAATCCAGTAGCGACAGTAACAGAATTAAGGAATAAGCACTCGAATGGTCAGACAAATGCTGGTATTAATGTTAGAAAGGTAAGCTTGAACAACTGATATTTTTGGCATTTATTTTATTAAATATTGTAAACTAAGTGAATTCCAGCACTATTGTTATTAAGTATTTGATTTTCAAATTTGAATTTCTCTTTAATTAAATTTCACTTATAAAGTTACAATTTTTCTCAATAGCAAGACAGATTATTGATCATATTATACATCCAGATTTTTTTAGTTCAATTAATAATTAAATAAATGATTGAAATATAAACCCTATCAAGGTTAAGTGGGGTAAAATTATGCATATGAATGTATCTTCAAATTTCAGTAGTTTTTTTTTTTTAAGAAATGGGTTTATGTAATTTAGGTCCTTTTTTCGATTGCATTCCAGCAATTATATATACATTGTCAAAATAGGTCACTGATTTTTTATTCTTGCCACAAATACTGCTACCCACTGCTTTTAATTCTTTTTTAGTCTTCCATATCCACAATTTAAATTATGAGTCTACTTGGAGGCTGTTGGGAGTTAAAATAATTCTGATTTTCAACTTTTTAAATTTACTCACTAATATACAATATTAAAAGAAATATTATAATTGACTTATAGTATTTAGTAAAAAAAAATAGAAAAGGTCATTAATGATAAAAATTAAACTGGTTTACCTATAACAGAAGTTTCCCCCAAAAAAAGAAATGTGCTATGATGACAGGAACATTTATTACTTCAAAACTGAATGATGTTTAAAATGTTATAGTAGTTATTTATCAAAAATAAAAAGGAATGTAAATTAAATTTTTAACCCAAAATTGCAATAAAATACTCTATGTAATTTATGTATGCCAGATGTAACATTTATTATTTTTATCTCATATAAAATGATGACATGATGATTGATAGGTTTACCAAGAACTTGAAATAGAAAAAAAATTTATTTTCAGCTGGTTCATAAAGTTGACATTATATACCCAATTGCTAGGGACCAAATGATTTTATCCCCCATAAAGATAAAATATCATATATTCCTAGTTCCCTAGATAAGAATGTTACCTACTTAACTGAGTTGAAACTTGGAATTGGAGCAGAAATGCTTTTATGCTAATAAGAATTTCACAAGAATTTGGTTTTGAAATTTGATTACCAATAAAAATTTAATAATCTTAAAAAGTAAATTTGAGTTCACTTAAATTTGTGTGTTTCAATAATAAACAATAACTGCTACTCATAATTTTGTTTGTTTGATCATATTTCGGCCCTAAACTTATGTTTTATTTTGTTTAGCTATTTGATAGTTTTCTGTTTAAAAGAGATATAATTAACTAACCTTTTTAAATTATTTATTTGAAGTATTAAAGTGTAATAATGGATAATACTGATGGAACACTTGAATGAATTATTTTAGTTTAGATTAAAGTATTTGTAAATAATCTCTAAAAAATTTTAAATTTTATTATACTTTGGTGTTGAATTTCAATGCACAATAAATGCTTCTGCCATAAAAGCACAATATGAATATATTGCCCAAGTTTTACATAAAATTTTATCCTTTTCAGACTCCTGATCTACTTCTTTTGTGTGTGTGTGATATGATTTGATTTATTTTATTTTCTTAATTTAGGGCCAAGTTACTGATATTCTTAAAGAAAATGTCCTTCAACCAATGTTGGTTACTACGAGTGCTATTACTCTTGCCACTGAAACTGTCAGAAGTATTCTTAAAATTGATGATATCGTAAGTTATCTTTTATTTATGTTTAGCATAACAATATTTGACCAGTTTTCTAATTTTTTTATTTTATTTTTTCAGCTCAACGTTCAGCATTGATAATGTTTATCATTGTTTGCTTAACAAGCGGATCTCAAGTTTATTACACAACTAATAATAAGATAGTGTTTTAATATTTCTAATCATTATTTTGTACTTTCATTTGAACAAATGCACGGTGCTTCTCTAAAAATATTCTGTTAAATATATTATTTAATACAATTTTACAGTATTCCTTATTTCCTATTATTGTTAATCATTAGCTTATTGTATAAATAAAGCAGGTTAAACAACTTTTTTTAAAGAATATAATATTGGAAATTTACCAGCTCTACCTTTTATTGAAATAGTTATTTAATATTCAATAGAATAATGACTAATGAAAAGTAAAGTTATAGAAAAACAAAGTGAAAGTGGGTTACCAAAACTCTTAGACTAGTTTTTAGTATAATTAATTTTAAAATATTTTCAGCTCATATTATTTATTATTTCATTAATTTTCCTAAGTCATGAATACAGAAAAATGAATAAGGCTTTAATGAAGATACAAATTAATGGCCAATTTCTTATGCTAATGATAAAACATTTGATTTTAATAAAATCNGTATAAACATAATAATTGCATTGACATTAAAGTTACAAAATATTTATGGATATAATTGGTGTAAAATATAATTTACAAATGTTTTATATAACACATACAATTTTTTCTGAAAAAGTTTTACGAAGTTGCTTAAGAACCATGAAAAATATATTAAAAAAATTATAAGATTTTTTTTCTAAAAAAAAGTGTTTTAAACCAATGAAGATTTCTGAGAAAGTCACTTCTGAATTTTTCAAAAGTAGAATTTAATCTCAGGTGAGTATGTAAGGGGTGCCATCTTTAATACTCTCCAGACATATAAGAGATACTCCACTATGTATATATATATATATTTTTTTTTTTTAACTACAGCCAGCAATGTTTGGCTACCTCAATATATCAGAATTGAGGCCATAAATAGGCTTTTGAGGTTAGTTATCTCTGAAATGTACTCACCAGCTTGGATTATGCTCCCATAAGAGGAAAAAACCCTATGGGGCCTTCCACTTATGGAAATACTTCACTATCTCAGCTTAAAATTAAATTCATGGTAATGGCCTTGAAAAATAGTCCTCTGATTTACTTAGAACTCTCCTTCCCAAAACTTAAAAAAATGTGCAGAAGCTGAGTAACCTAACCAGATTTTCTATTCCATTTAAGATGGATGTAAATAAGAGTAAATGATACAATTTAATTTACAAGCCAAAGAGAACAGCTTATGTAAAAGGTATGAGCTTTGGAAGAGTAGGGAAAGCGCTTACCAATTATTACAATTATTAACTTTGATCTCCTGCTAAATTCCCCCTTTTCTCATCTGATTTTAATCAAAAATAAATTATTTTAGGGATTTATAATATAAAATTTAAATGCTAAATTTGGTTGCTATATTTTAAAAATAAAAGGACCAGACCAGCAATCAAAATTACTTTCTTAAATATATTTCTTAATATATGTTGCTTTGAATATTTAAATGTTATAAATAACATTTTACACCTATTTTGTCTTATATATTTTTATCGCATCACTAACAGACATTAGGATTTTAAATTTTGGTTCCCCCTTGACTGATTTTAGCTATAACACTCAGCCAATGGTCTCCAAAATACAACATTCCAAGTCATAAAAGAGAGAAGAAAATTTTATAGGCTAAAAGCTGAAAAAGAGTCTATTTTTGCCCTCATTAGTCTATTAATCAGAAACTTACCCGTATGTTGTCCACACTCAATTTTGAAGGTAAAGTTAAGGTGTTTATCTCCAAGCTAAATCTGAAGGTTAAAAGTCATAGGGCAATGCAGCCATTAAGATTTCAAATTTCGGAATTTTGGTCTCCCTCTAACCCCCTCCCTTGACCGATTTTAGCAATTAATGAACTGATATATATAATCTTCACCATACATTGCATGTTTGTCATAGTACCTCTTACAAAGGGAACTAAAGAAGTTAGTTAACACTCTATCTATTCGTGCAGTCTTTCTTCAAATTCTATGGATATTTTGAACTTGGTTCCGTGAACTCTTTGGTAATTCCTTATCACAGGATCATAGCTCTAATATGGCCCACTGTGAGGTAATGGTTGGAGTCCATATTTGCTCTTTGGTGCATGCTTACCTCCATTATATCGTGCACTCATCAAAACAGGGTCAGTCTGGTTTGTTATCACTCTGTTATTTGAGCGCCAAGTTGTCATGCGGATTCTTCTTTGAGGGAATAGTGTACTTCCGACCACCAATCCTTTAAATATTGAGAAGTTTACAAGCTTGTGGTCTTTTGTTCTCTCATGTATGCTATGCTTCACTATGGTAGGTTTTAATATATCTGTTCTTTGTCTATTTGATCATTGCAAAGACCATTTACTAATTTACTTTTACTTTTGAAAAGTAGGAAATAAATATATTCTTATTTATCTACCTACATTATTGCCTTATTTTTCTCTAGTTTTTGCTCTATAATATATAGCGTTCAAGTATTTGATCAGTAGAACCTAGCAGTCATAGAATATTACTTTTACTTATAGGAATACAGAAGTTTTAATAAGAATAAGACACATGCTTAAGACCTAATAACACAAAAATATAAGAGAGAGAAAAATAGAAGAAATCTATAATTAAAGTGCATTATGTATAATGTACTTTAACTATCATACCTTTTGTAATCCGTCTTCATTGGTTTCTGCAAACCTTCTGTTGGCAGAAACCAATGAAGATGGATTACAAAAGGTATGATAGTTCTATATTTCTATATTCATTGGTAGTTATAATAACCCTTTAGATTATTTACCTATAATGTACTTTATTAACTTTTCAAAGTCTTGGGGGTTAATTGAGAAACTTAAACAGCCACAAATGTACATATATATACACACACACACACTATAATGCTTTTAATTAATTTACCAATTTTATAAAATCTTGCGATAATGAGAAACTTAAGCTGCCGTAATCAGAACTCATCCACACAGCAATGGTGTCTCTTTGAGGGCAAATAATTGAAACATTTTTTCCTTTAAAGGAAAAAGAAAAAAAGGTTTTATAGATCTCCTGTTAAGATTCACCTATACTGATTATAAAAAGTTTTTGTTTTGTGAAAAGTAGCTCATTGTTAAATTTGAATTTCCAAAAAAATAAAAATAATTATTTGTATTCCTTATCCTCACACAAAAGTATCACAGGAAAGTATATCCACTTCGAACATTGAAGTTAATTTATTTATTGCAGTGCTCTTCTTCCTGGAGGTGGTGCACCAGAAATTGAATTATCTCTACGATTAGGGCAGGATGCACAAACTCTTCCCTCTGTAGAAGCTTATTGTCTTAGGTGAGAAAATCCTAATTTAATTGTGTTAAAGTGTAAAAACATTTTGTTTTCTATGTATATTAAATATTTTGTATTTCATAATTTTTTGTATGATTTGTATTATAGAGAGTATGCTAGATCCCTTGAAATAATTCCTTATACTCTTTCTGAAAATGCCGGTTTGAATCCAGTAGCGACAGTAACAGAATTAAGGAATAAGCACTCGAATGGTCAGACAAATGCTGGTATTAATGTTAGAAAGGTAAGCTTGAACAACTGATATTTTTGGCATTTATTTTATTAAATATTGTAAACTAAGTGAATTCCAGCACTATTGTTATTAAGTATTTGATTTTCAAATTTGAATTTCTCTTTAATTAAATTTCACTTATAAAGTTACAATTTTTCTCAATAGCAAGACAGATTATTGATCATATTATACATCCAGATTTTTTTAGTTCAATTAATAATTAAATAAATGATTGAAATATAAACCCTATCAAGGTTAAGTGGGGTAAAATTATGCATATGAATGTATCTTCAAATTTCAGTAGTTTTTTTTTTTTAAGAAATGGGTTTATGTAATTTAGGTCCTTTTTTCGATTGCATTCCAGCAATTATATATACATTGTCAAAATAGGTCACTGATTTTTTATTCTTGCCACAAATACTGCTACCCACTGCTTTTAATTCTTTTTTAGTCTTCCATATCCACAATTTAAATTATGAGTCTACTTGGAGGCTGTTGGGAGTTAAAATAATTCTGATTTTCAACTTTTTAAATTTACTCACTAATATACAATATTAAAAGAAATATTATAATTGACTTATAGTATTTAGTAAAAAAAAATAGAAAAGGTCATTAATGATAAAAATTAAACTGGTTTACCTATAACAGAAGTTTCCCCCAAAAAAAGAAATATGCTATGATGACAGGAACATTTATTACTTCAAAACTGAATGATGTTTAAAATGTTATAGTAGTTATTTATCAAAAATAAAAAGGAATGTAAATTAAATTTTTAACCCAAAATTGCAATAAAATACTCTATGTAATTTATGTATGCCAGATGTAACATTTATTATTTTTATCTCATATAAAATGATGACATGATGATTGATAGGTTTACCAAGAACTTGAAATAGAAAAAAAATTTATTTTCAGCTGGTTCATAAAGTTGACATTATATACCCAATTGCTAGGGACCAAATGATTTTATCCCCCATAAAGATAAAATATCATATATTCCTAGTTCCCTAGATAAGAATGTTACCTACTTAACTGAGTTGAAACTTGGAATTGGAGCAGAAATGCTTTTATGCTAATAAGAATTTCACAAGAATTTGGTTTTGAAATTTGATTACCAATAAAAATTTAATAATCTTAAAAAGTAAATTTGAGTTCACTTAAATTTGTGTGTTTCAATAATAAACAATAACTGCTACTCATAATTTTGTTTGTTTGATCATATTTCGGCCCTAAACTTATGTTTTATTTTGTTTAGCTATTTGATAGTTTTCTGTTTAAAAGAGATATAATTAACTAACCTTTTTTAATTATTTATTTGAAGTATTAAAGTGTAATAATGGATAATACTGATGGAACACTTGAATGAATTATTTTAGTTTAGATTAAAGTATTTGTAAATAATCTCTAAAAAATTTTAAATTTTATTATACTTTGGTGTTGAATTTCAATGCACAATAAATGCTTCTGCCATAAAAGCACAATATGAATATATTGCCCAAGTTTTACATAAAATTTTATCCTTTTCAGACTCCTGATCTACTTCTTTTGTGTGTGTGTGATATGATTTGATTTATTTTATTTTCTTAATTTAGGGCCAAGTTACTGATATTCTTAAAGAAAATGTCCTTCAACCAATGTTGGTTACTACGAGTGCTATTACTCTTGCCACTGAAACTGTCAGAAGTATTCTTAAAATTGATGATATCGTAAGTTATCTTTTATTTATGTTTAGCATAACAATATTTGACCAGTTTTCTAATTTTTTTATTTTATTTTTTCAGCTCAACGTTCAGCATTGATAATGTTTATCATTGTTTGCTTAACAAGCGGATCTCAAGTTTATTACACAACTAATAATAAGATAGTGTTTTAATATTTCTAATCATTATTTTGTACTTTCATTTGAACAAATGCACGGTGCTTCTCTAAAAATATTCTGTTAAATATATTATTTAATACAATTTTACAGTATTCCTTATTTCCTATTATTGTTAATCATTAGCTTATTGTATAAATAAAGCAGGTTAAACAACTTTTTTTAAAGAATATAATATTGGAAATTTACCAGCTCTACCTTTTATTGAAATAGTTATTTAATATTCAATAGAATAATGACTAATGAAAAGTAAAGTTATAGAAAAACAAAGTGAAAGTGGGTTACCAAAACTCTTAGACTAGTTTTTAGTATAATTAATTTTAAAATATTTTCAGCTCATATTATTTATTATTTCATTAATTTTCCTAAGTCATGAATACAGAAAAATGAATAAGGCTTTAATGAAGATACAAATTAATGGCCAATTTCTTATGCTAATGATAAAACATTTGATTTTAATAAAATCTACCGGCCCGGATAGCAGGGGATCCAGGTTCGAATCCTGGCTGGGACAGTTAGATTTTTTATTCTGTTCCCTTGCACTAAAAATTATCTAATTATAATACATTTAATTCAATTAAACTAATTGTTTAAGAGAATTAAATAAAAAATTACTTTTAACATACTATTAACAATGTGGAAACTTTGTTAAATGGGGGGGGGGGTGCCAGGGACTGCTCTAGTTTGAGTTTTGCCTTAGCATTTAGCACAGCTTCCTACCTCCAGCAAATGTGTTAGCTATAGCAATGTATTTTTTTATATTCTTTAATAAACTATTATTTTGTCTATCTATTTCTGCAATATTTTACCATACCATTGCCTTTTAATCGAGAAATATAATCCTTAAATTTGAAATTTAGCACATTATAATGCCATAAAGTTGAAGTAAATAAAACTAAAAGCAATCTTGTCTAATGTTTAGTCTTTTGCTCCTGAATCATAATATTTGAAACTTTATATAAATGTGAAGTTTTATTTAGAGTAAATCCCAATCAATCATTCTATGTGAATTTAATGATAAGCACATTTGTTCTTTGTTATTTTTAATTTCTCTTCACTTTTTGTCATCCTTAGTCATTTTTTTGAACTGGCAACCCATGGGATTACTCACATAATAATAAACATGGGGGCATTGGGGCGGGACCTCTTATATTTGAGATATATAGAGGCCCATTCCAGTATTAAGACTTTTTGTAGCAAGCTCTTGAATGTATTCATTTTGCCATAATGGATTAAGAGGAGGTTCAGTGGGAGACCAAAATGTATAAACATAATAATTGCATTGACATTAAAGTTACAAAATATTTATGGATATAATTGGTGTAAAATATAATTTACAAATGTTTTATATAACACATACAATTTTTTCTGAAAAAGTTTTACGAAGTTGCTTAAGAACCATGAAAAATATATTAAAAAAATCTGGAGTGGCTTTCAATGAATAAAGTTAATTTTTAAAAAATTTCAAATTTAAAAAAAATGCAAACACAGAACTAGCCTCTAGAAATACAAGTAGTATTTATATACACATAAACACCTAACTGAAAATATATAGAGGTATATATCTTTTGATAAGTAACAAAAATTAGGTTTACAGTTAATGAAAAACTAAAAAGTCTGACTGAACAACACACCTGAGTAACCCTTTGAATGATACAGTCATCAGCATATGTTCCCTGGTGTAAGCAAGGTAGCCTCTCGTAACGTGAGTCTTTCATTATTCTGAGGGCCACTCTGTATTTCCTACCTAGTTTTTCCATTTCAGCCATTACACAGTCAGTAATGTATGGTGTACCTGCAAAGACAGATTAATTAGCATGTTTTCATCAGATTGTTACTCTTATTATTCCATTATTAGTATTTTTTTTTGTTATCATGTATATTCATTTCTTTATATAATATCTTAAAATACGTATAAAATAAATTAATTATCTAATTGAACATAGAAAAAAAAATACTGAAGAAGACAAATAAGGCTGCAGATGAAGGTTTTATAAGTAGATGTTCAAAAGGAGAGTTTTTTTGACCGTAGACCCACCCATTTGAATGAACCCACCCATTTGAACGAACCCACCCCTACTATCCGGGCAGGTGCATTAACCAACTACACCACCGAGGGAGTGAGAATAATTTCTAGTTCCTCGCACTTCACTTCCCTCCAAGTCTGAGAGAGCCAGGTATTTTTTTTTTTTTTTTTCTAGCTCCCTGAACAATTTAAACTAATAATGAAATGTGTTATTACTTTACCACAATTATCATCATGATTTGATTAGTTTTATAGGTTTTAAAAACATTCTGCTAGTGGCATTCAATCAAGGGAATATATAAAGACCTGGAGGAAAAATTACTCAATTTATGAAGAGCCTAATGCTAATTTGTTTATGTAACTTAAAATAAAAACGATGGCTCTTTAAAGTGTTACACAATTAATTTTACTGAAATAAGTCACCAAAAAAGCCTTATTTTAAAGTTAAGTGTTTAAAAAAATTTGCTATGAGTTTAATAAAATTTAGATTTTGAAATTTTAAAAGTAGTCAATAAAAGCAATTAAGTATTCATAAATTTTTAAGTTAAGAAGACTAGAGACATTAAGGAGATTACAGAAATTATATTTTTGACAAATTAAAATACTTTATCTAAATCAACTTATAAAATATTAAAAANTGTATATATATATATATATATATATAGTATATATAGAAAATGAAACACTTGCAGCTGTGATATATATTTTTAGTTTCTCCAATGTAGGATCGGTGAAGATTGTCAATATTTTAAAATGACATATCATGGTACCAACATGAATGAATACCTTGAATTCCTCTTAAGAAATCTGCTAATAATCTATTGTGTTCTGCATTTACCAAATGTGAGATTGGAAGGGTCTCTAATGAAGAAGTAACAGTGATGTAATTCAAATTAATCTATATGGATAGATAAAAATATTTTATTTTATTTAAAAAATATACAAAATAAATACAGTTAAAACATCTTCAACAGAATAAAACCCAAGAAGTCAATCAGGGACGTATCATTCTCTAGGAGCTCCATATGCATCAGGCATCCTCTCTATTGTATACCTATAAATAAAAAAATCTTTAAAATTAAAATAACTAAAGGCATTCAAATTCTTAGATTAGTTGTGGAATATCACATAAAAAATAGGAAGTAATTAGTTATAAGAAGAAAATAATGCATTAATTAGATTAATTTAATGAGTGGGAGGGAGCAGAGCAGTGTGCTATCATCCAGTTACTTTTCCCATTCATCTACACCTTTTGTGAAAATAATTTGCAGAAAATACAAAAAAAAATTTAAACCTGAAAAACAATTTTTATAATTAAGTTAAGAGAATAGGGAATGGCAAAAGGACTTTCTCCTCTCTTAAGATTGTTTAGTAATCCTTTATATCAAAATTTAAGCTATCTGGTGAGCACATTTTAAATGTGACAACTATTCTTCAAAATGAAGTTAACACATGAAAAAACTCCAATAATTATAAATTACTTAGTATAATAAAGGGTTAAAATATATTAGAGCACAACAACACTCCTTATTAAAGGGAAAAAAACTGAACTGTAAGAATAGGCTAACAAGGTAAAGGTCTTGAATGAATCATTTTTAACTACATTGTATTTATAGGGGGCTTTTTTTTTTTAAATTAAGAAATAAGTACACAAAAGAAATATGTTTTCTGGTTTAATGATAATATAGCAATAGTTAACAACTTAACGTACAATATGAATGAATTAACTGACAGAGCAGCGAAGTCTGCATCCAGAGATCATTCCTTGTCTGTGCATTACATATTTCAAAACTTCTATTACACAGGCACTAATACAATGGCAATTTAGATGGAACAATACACATTTATACCTAACGTACTATCAAAAACGATAGACATGGACAGACTTCTACCTTACTCAAGTCATTACAGGACATGGTACAGTCAACAGTTAATTTTAAAGATTTAAAATTAAAGACTCTCCATAGTCTCCTTGTGACTTTACACCTGAACAGACAAATCAACCTGGAGAAATTTTTCAGGGTTTCAGCCAGGATCAGAAGAAAATAAAATACTCCAAAATTATTTTATTATTGCCAAAGTTTCAACTTAACTTGTAAGTCATCATCACGGCTGTCCAAAAGAAAGTTGGAAAGGCATTATTTACCTGAATTTTTCCATTGAATTATATGGGAAATATTGCAATAAGCTGAGAAAATGTTATCTTTAACATTTCGTATAATTCAACGGAAAAAATTCAGGTAAATATTTCCCCGGCATCTGCCTCTCCAACTTTCCTTTGAAAGCATTAACCCAACCATTGTTACTTACCTTTGAAGTGTGTCAACAAACTCTCTCCCACCCTATTTCACCGGTTGCCACTCCGTTTAGTCCTGCATTTTGAGATGTGACCATAAACCACCCTCAGAGCTCACTACATACACTAAATGTTTGCAATAACAATATAATTACCCAATAATTTTGGAGTATTTTATTTTTCTGATCCTGGCCGAAATCCTGACAAATTTCTCCAGCATAATACTCGATGGCCAACCAACTACTAACCAAAACATACTATCATTTAATATACAACTGTACACTACTTATTGACTACAGAACAGTACTAAGAAACAAATCATTATGGAAAATGGCCATTAGCACAACAGCAAATTTAATGATGGAGAAACTACTACAAGATTTAAAAATTTTCTTTTGGTCTCACTTGAAAAAATCAACCTCATAAATGAGAAATACTCATATTAAAAANAAAAAAAAAAAAAAAAAAAAAAAAAAAAAAAAAAAAAAAAAAAAAAAAAAAAAAAAAAAAAAAAAGCAGAAATCTTTTGATTATTTGTGGAGCATGTTAACAAATTAAAGATAAGACCTGGAAAGTATCTTGAGGGGTAGCAATATAAAAACAGATTTCAGACAGAGAACAATTATTTAAATGTTAAAAGTAATTTGTAGGAGCAATACAGAAGAGGGAAGTTCGCTAAAGCTGTGAAGCTTAGTGAGAGCTATTCTATTTTACATAAAAAATACAATTGGTAAAACAATAAAAAAATTTTTCAAAAGCCATGCCATTGTATCAATGAGTGTTATAGCATTATATATGAGGGGATCTGTAAAGGTTGAGATTTGTAAAAAATAGTAAATTAAAATTTAGTTATCACCTGTGCTGTTTGATGTACATAATGGGAACCCCAGGTATTTTTCTTATTCTCCTCTTCAAATCTTTATCGTTTGTGGCCACTATAAAACACTTGTGCTGGAATAGAAAAAAAAAAAAAAAAGGTAATAAAGAGATATTTAATTTGTTGATGAAATCTCCAATTTGTACATAAAAAAAAAAATATCAAAAGAATATTGAAAAACTCAGTTAGCTCTCATAATAAATTCATTGGAAAATTATGATTAGACTGATCTAAAAAAAGAAACAAAAAAGCTGCTAACTATGAGTACAACATAAAAAATAACGTAAAAATATCTTGTTTAAGAATATAATGTAGGTAGCCCCTTTCATTTTTAAAATATAGAAAAAAAATTCAGTATTTAGGCTTTTTAATTGCTAAATTAAACTAATTTGTTTTTGGTCAAAATCAAATTAGGGAAAGAGGGGATTTAGAGGACAATATAACATTGATATATTCCTACTACTTAGAATGACAAACATTTTGTAGAACATATCATGGGTAAAATATACTTTTCCAACATTAATGTAAAAAATGCATAATATGAAAGATAATATAAATGCGACGGCTGAGTACTTAGATTTCTGCCAAATATTGATCCCAGACAAACTCAATTACTCCTTTTGCATGAGAAATAATCAAATAAAATTTCAACAAGAAAAACAATTAGTTTTTGTGGTTTACTAATTTTAGTGGGAACTGTAAATTTAAAATTTAGGATTCAAATAAACCCCCACTCCTATATCTCTAATTCGGCTCGAAGTTCTTTAAGTAAGTGTGATGTTCCTTTTGTTTTATGAATAAATCAATCTATGCTGAATTTCATTACTCAATAGTAGAATTTAAGCCTGCTGCATTGAAAAAACTTATAATTCACACTCTACATTCCAGATAGTCCTCTATTTCTATTGCTCCTGTTTAGTTCAATAACGATCTCAGCCTTCCTTTTTATATTAAAAGCAAAATCAAAAATTTCATTAAGAAAATTACTAATTGCGGCTTTCAAACCATTACACAGAAATTTTAAAATAATTAGTCTATTTTGCTGTACAACTCTTAAAATATGTATCTTATAAAGAAGAAAGCAGTACCCTATTTCATCGCTCTAAATTACTAATTGTACCTGCTGTAGTACATTTTTTTTCCTCTTTCACTTGGCACTTCGGGTACCCAATCCCCTTTCCTATTGGTTCAATTTATGGGAGAATCTATATCTTTAACATTTTTAAAAAGCTTATCACGGAGAACTATCTCAAAAGTTATATTCATTTGGATTTCGCTAAAATATTGATAAAATAGCTAAATCATTGACTATAATGAGCATTAAGACAATGACAACATGATTCTGTTGATGTTATAATTAATGATGTTATATTAGAATACCACACAAACATACAAAAGAACTTCCAAACAATGCTTTAACAACTCTACACAATAAGATTTATGTCACCTGTAATAAGCTAAAAAAAAAGTACAAAATTAAACTGAATATTCTTCAAAACAACAGATTTAATAGATCAAAAAATAAATAATATCATTTATAAGATTAAAAAAATATAAATGCTAGGAAAAATAAAATGCACAGTACAAATCAAATAATTGTGTTTTAGCACAATTAATCAACATTCATATAATATAGACAACAAAATTACTAAATATAATCATTCCATTAGTTATTTTACTAATTATAACCAAATAACCAGATATTCAGTATAGATATACTAGACTAGTGCATGAAGACTGGATGCAATTATGTGTTTTAAGAGAAACACATTCCAAAATACTGACTTCTCACAGTCTCTCTCGTCTTCATGATAGTTCAATTAATGTTTCAATTTTTTTTTTAAATAGTTTTTAATTTTTTTTTTTAATAGTTTGTTTTCTGCATGTCGAATTCTCCTACATAGCTTACTTTACTCATACTTTTGATTATTATTACATCATGGCAATTCTATATTATAATATTGTAAATTATTATTGTATTCTCATGGAATTGTATTTCAACAGCCCTGAAGATGGCTTACAATGTAAGCCGAAACATCGGCAGATAATTTTAAAAAATACACTTTTTTTAAATTGGTATTTCTTTGGGATCTACCTTGATCAAACCCAAACAAAAAGAAAATCTAATGAAAAATTATAAAGATTTCCTATAAATAAAAAATATAATACAGAGCAACCTAGATCTTTCATGGGTTGTACCAGGTCATGCAAAAAGTCCTGTTTTTATAGTTTATAAGTGTTATTCTAGAGGCGTTGCTGTTTAATGAATTCAAAACTGCAAATTAACCCATCCAGACTAATGTTAATACTTCATGAAAAGAGAGATTAAATTTAATCCAGTCCTCTTTAAGCATTCAAACTAGTCAAAAATGATTCCAGGGGAAACTTGTATTAGGTCAATTTCGTTTTATGAGTTTAAACTCGGTTTAAAAGCAACTAAAGCTTTTAAAAATATGCTCAGTTTTTGGAAAATGTGGCCTCAGCACAGAAGGCACAAATTAGGTTTGACATATTTCTCCATCCAAAGAAAGTTTTGTTTCTTTTTTTTTTTTTTTTACTGGACTGCCAAGGTATAGTGCATTTTGAGATACAAAATCAAGGTCGAACTATCACTGCAGAAGTATACTCTACAACATTATTACCACTCAAAGCCATAACTTTTTGATCTCGACTAATTAACATTAACAAGGCCTCTACTTCTCCAGGAAAATGCTTAGCCACACTATCAAATTGACTGAGATTGGCTTCACCCTTGACCTTTCACCTACTGCTTACTACCTGTTTAGATCTATAGAACCATTTGACAGAAATGTTTCAGCAACCGAAACAGACTAGGATGAGTTTTTAGTCAGTAATAATCAACTGATTTTTAAAGAGAGAATTTAGGATTTACCATGATGTTAGGAGAAGATTATTGATTGTAATGGAGTATATTCTGACGAATAAATATATTTATTAGTAATTATTTGTTTACTTTAAACTACCAAAATAAAAATGATAGGACTTTTTGAAGGGCCTGGTACCAATAAAAAAATCAAATCAAAACAAACTGAGTTCTTTCAAAACATTACTTAACTGCAACTTTATTAGTAGTGAAGCTAATACTCTAGGAGTGGAGGGAAAACATTAAAAGCTAAAAATAAAACACTCTAAATCACATAAATAATATCATAACAGCTATAAAATTGAACATTATTACTAATAAATCAGAATTTTACCAAGATCACAGAACAATAGATGTGAGCATGTTGAGGAGGGCATTCGTGCTTCAAACCTGAAGAAATATTATACAATGAGCAAAAGCTTGGTTACAATGGTCAATTTGACTCAGTGCCAACTAGCTAAAATCATTCAATAAGTATTTTTAATGTTATTTAAATCTTCAAACAAGAGTTAGTGCACCATATTTGTCCATACAAGACACTAATAATATATATTAAAAAAATCTGGAGTGGCTTTCAATGAATAAAGTTAATTTTTAAAAAATTTCAAATTTAAAAAAAATGCAAACACAGAACTAGCCTCTAGAAATACAAGTAGTATTTATATACACATAAACACCTAACTGAAAATATATAGAGGTATATATCTTTTGATAAGTAACAAAAATTAGGTTTACAGTTAATGAAAAACTAAAAAGTCTGACTGAACAACACACCTGAGTAACCCTTTGAATGATACAGTCATCAGCATATGTTCCCTGGTGTAAGCAAGGTAGCCTCTCGTAACGTGAGTCTTTCATTATTCTGAGGGCCACTCTGTATTTCCTACCTAGTTTTTCCATTTCAGCCATTACACAGTCAGTAATGTATGGTGTACCTGCAAAGACAGATTAATTAGCATGTTTTCATCAGATTGTTACTCTTATTATTCCATTATTAGTATTTTTTTTTGTTATCATGTATATTCATTTCTTTATATAATATCTTAAAATACGTATAAAATAAATTAATTATCTAATTGAACATAGAAAAAAAAATACTGAAGAAGACAAATAAGGCTGCAGATGAAGGTTTTATAAGTAGATGTTCAAAAGGAGAGTTTTTTTGACCGTAGACCCACCCATTTGAATGAACCCACCCATTTGAACGAACCCACCCCTACTATCCGGGCAGGTGCATTAACCAACTACACCACCGAGGGAGTGAGAATAATTTCTAGTTCCTCGCACTTCACTTCCCTCCAAGTCTGAGAGAGCCAGGTATTTTTTTTTTTTTTTTTCTAGCTCCCTGAACAATTTAAACTAATAATGAAATGTGTTATTACTTTACCACAATTATCATCATGATTTGATTAGTTTTATAGGTTTTAAAAACATTCTGCTAGTGGCATTCAATCAAGGGAATATATAAAGACCTGGAGGAAAAATTACTCAATTTATGAAGAGCCTAATGCTAATTTGTTTATGTAACTTAAAATAAAAACGATGGCTCTTTAAAGTGTTACACAATTAATTTTACTGAAATAAGTCACCAAAAAAGCCTTATTTTAAAGTTAAGTGTTTAAAAAAATTTGCTATGAGTTTAATAAAATTTAGATTTTGAAATTTTAAAAGTAGTCAATAAAAGCAATTAAGTATTCATAAATTTTTAAGTTAAGAAGACTAGAGACATTAAGGAGATTACAGAAATTATATTTTTGACAAATTAAAATACTTTATCTAAATCAACTTATAAAATATTAAAAAATAATGTGGATAAAATATAAAAGATGTATTATGCTAAACAGCTTCATTCAATGATTTCTAGTTATTTCTATTTAAAACTGTACACCATTGTGTAACTTTTTTCACAGTAGGATATTTTAAATATTTGAAGTAAAGTAAAGAGATCTAAAATTGGGGGGAAAAAAGAAGAAGAAGACAATTAGTAATACAATAAAATGCAATCTTAAATTTAAAAAAAATCTATTCCTCCTTTTGATTATCCTACTTGGTAGCATATGCAAATATTTTACTATAAGGTTTAAAACAAAAACATTTCTCAAAACTATAAGTTAAAAGTTTAAAACTATCAGCCAACACACTTAGCATTTAAATCTTTTGTCAAGAAATTCCTCCACAAAGTCTGATGAATAAACTCTTTTATTAGATAATAATACCTTGATAGAATGGATTTTAGTTACAAAGCACAAAAGATCAACTACTGAAAGTTACCAATAATTTAATCTAATACATATAATGGTAGTATAAATAATTCAAGCATACACTTAGCATAGAGGCAGTCCATCATACTCTGAATAATGTCCATTTTGAATTTTATTGAGAAATTGACAAAGTTAGTATCTATTATAACGTGAAATGGTGGGCCCAATTGAGAGTTATACTGGAAAAACATTGCAGATGAATACTGAGGCCTGAAAAAAAAAGTCAATTATAAAATAGATAATATTTTATTTACAATTTATCTCAAACAGCTTGAGTTTTGACCAATAAGTTTAATCCTGTAGTTAACAATAAGAAAATTGATTACCATACAATTCAAACTAACATCCAAATAATCTTGAGCTGTATTTAATTTAGATTAAAAGGTATTACTGAAGTAAAATTCTATATTATAATTCTTAAAGTTAAACCTCATATATTTTAATAGACGAGCAAAGAAAATATATTTTCTTTTATAGATGAAGACATTATGTCTTTATAACATAAATTTTTCCAGATATGCTACTGCACAGTGGATTAAGCGAAAAAATATAACCAAAATTTTGTTTATGATGTGTTCTCTACAAAATTTTTAGCAGATAAGAAAGCTTTCTGGGCTACAAAAAAATCAGGAAATTTATATATATACTACAATAAAATCATTTAATGGTCATTCTGGACAAAATTCAGAAAAAATAAATTCGAATAAATTAAATTAAAAAAAAAAAACAGATTTATTTCATTTGACACACCACTAGAAAAGGGTCTTGACAAAAGGCCAAAAGATGTTGGGATTTTGAGCAAAATAATTCTTTATTAAAAAGGCTTAAAGAAAAAACTTTTCCATTATCAGAATTTGAGGCTTCCTCCAGTTTTAGCAGACGATATACATCACAACTAAATAATTGTGACTGTGTTTCGAGTTGTGCGACAAAACATATACATCTGTTATATTGTTCCCATATTTTCAGTAACTAATTTAAAATAAGATAAATTGTATATTTCAGATGAATTGAGTGTGCTTGATCATGATGAATTGATGAAATGTCTGGTAAAATGTTTCTATTGTTGTTTTACTTTGTTTCAAACTTTTTCTTATACAGTTCTATATAAAAAGGAAAAGAGCAAAAACAAGAACGATAACTTTAAATATAAGAAACATTAGTATATCAATATATACCTCTCTATACAACAGATATCAATATTACATGCACCTATATTTCTTGGGGTCAGTTTAAGTGACGAAATAAAAATAATTAGCTGTATTTGATTTGTTTTAAGAGATATCATTAGGATGAAACACACTCATCTTTCAGCAATCTAATTACTTTCTTTACAAAAAGTTATTGTTTTTACGAAAAACTGAGGTTTGCAATGAGTAATTTTAAAGTTTCTACATTTAAGAAGCATCAACTTAATAATAAAGAAAATCATAACTCAAAAGAAACTTGATATATAATTGAATCCTTTAAACAAACTTACGCTCTGTGGGCTTCTGCCTTTTTTTGTTTTTCTTTTTCAATTTTAGCTTTAAGTTTAGGATTTTTGTCGAGCTTCTTTTCAACCCTATAAATAAAATAATAATTAATGAAAAAATAAAGTAAGTTTTTAATAACAAAGATATGATTTCACATTTAGATTATGACATGCATTAATATTTACATAACTGAGGCAAAACACTCTAAACAAACAAAAATATTTATTTAAAAATGAAATTGACTAATGACATTTTACTCATAGAAATGAATTATATTACTACTGAATCTTTTTCTTTTCTAAACAATAAACTGGGTAATTAATTATTTATGACATTATATATGTGGAACAGAAAAATAAAAAAGTCAATTGCTTATTTTTTTTAAATAATTATTTTATGTTATTGTTGATTTGATATAATAAATAGCTAGTTAGCAAACTTGGCAATAACTAGGCGTGAACAAAGAAATAATAAATTCTCAGATAGTTAATTACACTCTAGGATCCTTGAGGCTAATCATTTTTTTCATTTGGGCAAACCTCTGTTTTGCGAATTTTCGTACTTGCTTAGAGCCACCCTGGAATAAAAATAATGAATTGGAGATTATAGTACACACATTATAAATATATGTATACACACACACACATATATACATACATACACACACACACACACACACACACACACACACACACACACATATATATAATTATTATATTTCTTTTTTTTTNATGTTATACAAGAATAAAAATGTACAATTATTACATAGTCTATAACAATTATCGTAAAAATTAAGACATTACCATTTTAAATCCAATTGTAAATGTAAATTCACATGTATCTGTTATGAGCAATACTATAACCTTCACTTGTCTATGATATTCAGATAATTTACACCAACCTCCATGAACAACGTACACTATTGTTAAAATTTAAGAGTGACGTCATACTCATTGGTTTAACAAAAATGGCTTATGGATAAATACAAATAAATTAATTTAATGGAGTATTTATATTAGACAATCTTAAATATTTTCTCTCTATAAATTAAATTAATTTGTAAAAAGTCGCCTTAACACAATTAAAATTTCTAAAAAATGCAACTTTAAAAACGTGTTAGTTTCGTTACATTTTTTAAAATACCATAAGTATAATCTGACACGGATGACAATTTAAAAAAACCGTAGTCAATTTAGTTATCCATTTTATGACGTCAATAAGACCTTCTTCAGAAATTTTTCTACTTTTATACATGCAAGTAATGAAGTTAGAATAAAAAAAATCTTGCTACTACATTTTTTTATCATTATAACTCCCTTGCTTACATGAAATTTAACGTGGGATTAAATACCACAAATAAAATCATTATTTATTACTTTTATTTTGGTTCAGTAGGCTTTCACGGTCTCCAGGAATAGTTCTTCTGGCCTGACCATGTAGTTAAGTTACTTTTTGCCAGGCTTTAGCACATACATCATGTGATGGCTTCTTCATGGTTGAAAGTAGAATGACTACTCTCATTCAACTTTCAGCCCTAAGTATTTATGAATACTTTTACGTTGGAAAATTTGTTTTTCAGGGCGGTTTCATCACAGATTTTTGCAATTTAATCAACCTAGGGTAGGTAATAGGTTTTCCCAAAATTCATTATTTAAATACAAAATCAGATGTATTTTCCACTGAAACCTGTGGAAGTTCCTTAAAGTTTAAAAAAGGAAATGGGTCGGAAATCGGAATTGGAAGAAGGACTACGAATTTTGTTTAGAGGATGAACCAGGGCTTGTTTCCTGGCTTGAAGGAAAACACTGTGTTTTCCAACCAGCAGAGCACTGTGCTGTAGAGAAAAATTTTTATATGTGAAGAAGAGCTGGAAAGATGATAGGAAGCGACAATTTGATGAATCTGACAGGAATGCCCTCAGGACCAGCAGTGTTTGTGCATGATTTAGAGATGGAGGTTTAAAAGTTCGGTGGGGGTAATGTGGAGGGAAAAAAAATGAGTTGGGGATGACAGGAAGGAAATGGATTTGGAATCTGGGGATGGGAAATACGGAAAAGATGGATCCAATAAAGCAACATCAGAAAGCTCAGAACTTCCAAAGGATTCTTTTCAAATGTCTTCCCTGTCTACTGTTGATATCCTCCCTGATCGGAAATAGATATCAGAAGAAGGGTTATCTACAGGTAGGCACTCTATTTCTATTCTGAATGCAGTGGGCAGATTTTAATTTATCAATAAAAGCCTGCCTTGGGTGTGACTCAAAACAAAAGCACTATGCTTGAGGGACAAAAATAGATCCCTTCAGCTAAGCAGGTGATCTTAAAACATTTCTAAAATAAAATCAAAATCTTTTTGGATTAGAAAACTAGTGAACATTTAAATATATTTTAAATTCATTCTTAAATAGTATTATAGATAATTAGTTACAGAGAAGGCCAGTTTACATTTGAAAACTATTTTAAATGTAACAATTATGTATTTTATAATTCTTTAAAATTTATAATTCAGAATTTTTGATCCTATTTAATGATTTGCTATACCCCATACATTGAAAACAATTGTCTAACTGAAAATAGTTTCTTGTATGATAAAGGAAATTAAATGTAATGAATAAATAAAATAAATTAATATGTTTGAAATTTAATATAATGGGGACTCATTTTTTGTATTTAAAAAAAATACTAAAAATAAAATGAAATTTTATTTTTCTATTTTCTAAAATACAAAAAATAAAATAAAAATTAAACAATGAAATATTTCAATCTGAATGATTA
>KZ808519.1:54646-75711 GCA_000696205.2 Oncopeltus fasciatus | reverse complement strand
AAATCTGTTTTTTAAAAATTAATATAATATATAAAATTACTTTATAGTGTCTTTTGAAATATTAAAAATCCTAAATAAATTATTTTTTCTTCAATTTAGGGAGCATATGTGCCTGTTAATTAATGAGCAAAAAGTAGTATGCAGTTTTATACCATCTTGAGGCAAGTAGATTAATGACGAATCTTTATTCATGATACATCAATAATTTATTTTTTAAGTTTTGCATCATAAACCATGATTTATATGGAAATATTTTTTTAGAAAATTTTACAGACATATTCTTCTCCCATTTCATTCAAAATATTTGATGTTTCTCATTGATTCCTGTATATAGTGGTAGAATTTTTATATTCCCAAGATAATTGAAAGCATTCACTGTGTCAGAGCTATGTAAACTAAAATTTTTGATTTTCGGTCTGCGGGTGGAGGGGCGTGGCGAAATCAAATTTTCAATTTCCAATTTGCCTTAAATATGTGTGTTTCTTTTTTTATTGAGCCCATATCTACACCATATGTAAATTATTCTGTGATAAACTTTATTATAGATATTCCATGAATTTTTATTTGAAGGCCATAAATTTTGTTAAAATTTAAAAACCCTTAATTCAATGATACAAGAACTACCACAAAATGTCAAAGGTGCCATCCTAAACCCCTTCAACTTATTAAGACCAAGAGGTGAATTTCGAAAGAGATGGCTTGGAGCAACAATTATTCCTATACCAAAGCTAGGAAAAGATAAAACAGACAAAATTATTGACCAATTCAGTTAACCAGTTTTTGTGCAAATTAGTTGAGAAATTCAACTAATAAAATTATAAATAAATAAAAGTTTAAATGCTAGATATGAACCTTCTCTCACCAGCCCAATGTGCTTTTTTTTTTTTTTTTTTTTTTTTTTTTTTTTTTTTTTTTTTTTTTTTTTACCGTACATGTTATTATTAGATGTTTTTAGTTGGGGTTGGGTCAAGGTATATATAAAAAAAAAAATTTCAAATTTAAAAAAAATGCAANACTTATATATTATCAAATTTACAAAGTGATTAAAATAAATATGAAAATATAATAATTTTTTTTTTTTTTGCGTGTTAGCCTTCCATTCAACTACTTAGGGTCATGGAGGAAGGGGCTATCTACAGGTTGCCACCCTATTTTAAACACCCATGGCTCAGGAAAAGCTTCTATATTATAATAAAAGGTTGACCTGGGCGGGATTTGAACCCGCGGCGTCAGGATTGCGAGACCCGTACGGATCCCCTGAGCTAGCCTGGCGCCCCTAATGTGCTTTTTAAAAAGGAAGATTAACACTAGATCATCTTGTAGTTGTTGAATCTGAACTTTCCAATACTTTGTAAAGAAACAGTAAGCTATTGAAATTTTCTTTAATGTAGAAAAGGCATGTGATACTGTAAATAAGAATTCAATAATTCAGCAATTACTGGACTGGTGTTTTGGAGGATATCTAGTGAAATTTACTTGGAATTTCATGAATAATAGAAATACATGGTTGAGAATAGGTTGCATGAATTCAATAATAAAAAATATAACTAAAGGAATATCACAAGGAATTGTCCAAAGCTGTACCCTATTTCCAATAGCAATTAATTCAATAAGAAAAACTCTTCCCCAATCTACTAAAAAATATTATTTGTAGATGATCTAGCAATATTTCTGAGATTCTTGAAAATCGAATGGGCACAAAGAATAATTTAGAATGTTCTAAAATCCCTCAAAAAGTGGGCTGACTTAAATAACTGAGTTTCAACTGAGAAAACTTACTGTGCCTGAGAAAACCCAAGCCTTATGTCTAGGAGAACAGGCTCTTGATTTTTAAGAATTATTACAATTCTTTGGTCTAATATAAGACCAAAACTGACCAGGATGAATCACTTTAAATACACTCCCGAAGGCTGTGCAAAGAGGCTAAATATAATGAAAGCTCTTTTTCTTTATATAATTTTTAGCTTGGCCATAAGTTATTTTTTCTCTGAATTGAATTTCTTAAATTGATTTTTCCTCCATAAATTTTTGGCAGCTTTTATGGTTCAAATGAATATCTCCACAATTAACCCAGAAAGGAATTACTCTGTTATATTGATGGTTTCATCCTTATTTTTCCCGTACAAATACTAAATTTTTTTATTACTGCAATTTATTGCAAAGTGACCTATTTTTTAAGTTACATTTTGTGGGGTTAGGAACATTAAGACAGAGCTAATAAAATTCAAATCAATCCTATTTCAACAGTGCAGAGATGAGATGCTTGGATGAACTTTGAAATGTATGTATGAGTTTTAAAACCATTTCTATTCCTTTTTATAGTAATTATTTTTGGATCTTCTATAGTTGGGTTTTTAATTCCACTAAGATTTCTTGGTCTTCCATGTTAGCCAAATCTTTACAGATGCCAACAAGAAGAAATGCTGTTTATTATGTGGTATAACCTTTACACTTACTATGATTTTTAGATTTTGATAAGATAAGACTCAAATCAGTAGTATTTTAACAGAATTGAGAGTTTTCAGGTAGCCTCCCCATAGGAGGATAGGATACTTTAAGATAAGAAGACAACTGATCAGAAACACTATCACTATTGATGGGAGGGGTCAAGAAAGCAGGAACTATAGCAGTGATTGAGGGCTCCTATAACTCATTTCTATTCAGCTTCATAAACGAAAGCCGATTCATTAAAAAAAAAAAAATTAAATTCATTAAACAAATAAATTTCCGAACCCGACTTTCCCATTTCCATTTTTTCTAGATCTGCAGACTAGATAACTCCCAAAATTCCATCCAGGCATTTAAAAGAAACCCTTAGGAAGTTCTGAGCTTTCTGATGTTACTTTATAGGGTTGAGAAGCCAAAGTTTTCTTTTGACAGCATTTGAAGTTTCATTAGCATTAGAAGTATGACTTTTAGACTTAGTTGTTGGAATAATGGCGAAAAGATGGTCAGATGGAAAATAATCTGATAATCCCCATTGGGCTGCCAAAGTCAGATGATTTTCAGCTTAGCAATAGTGAATCAGAATAATATATTGAAGCAAAATAACAAATTTAACTTTGGTTAAAATTGTGTAAACAATGATTCTTAATATTAGATGATTTTTGTTGGGTTTCGGTCAAGGTAGATCCAAAAAAAAAAAAAATTTCAAATTTAAAAAAAATGCAAACACAGAACTAGCCTCTAGAAATACAAGTAGTATTTATATACACATAAACACCTAACTGAAAATATATAGAGGTATATATCTTTTGATAAGTAACAAAAATTAGGTTTACAGTTAATGAAAAACTAAAAAGTCTGACTGAACAACACACCTGAGTAACCCTTTGAATGATACAGTCATCAGCATATGTTCCCTGGTGTAAGCAAGGTAGCCTCTCGTAACGTGAGTCTTTCATTATTCTGAGGGCCACTCTGTATTTCCTACCTAGTTTTTCCATTTCAGCCATTACACAGTCAGTAATGTATGGTGTACCTGCAAAGACAGATTAATTAGCATGTTTTCATCAGATTGTTACTCTTATTATTCCATTATTAGTATTTTTTTTTTGTTATCATGTATATTCATTTCTTTATATAATATCTTAAAATACGTATAAAATAAATTAATTATCTAATTGAACATAGAAAAAAAAATACTGAAGAAGACAAATAAGGCTGCAGATGAAGGTTTTATAAGTAGATGTTCAAAAGGAGAGTTTTTTTGACCGTAGACCCACCCATTTGAATGAACCCACCCATTTGAACGAACCCACCCCTACTATCCGGGCAGGTGCATTAACCAACTACACCACCGAGGGAGTGAGAATAATTTCTAGTTCCTCGCACTTCACTTCCCTCCAAGTCTGAGAGAGCCAGGTATTTTTTTTTTTTTTTTTCTAGCTCCCTGAACAATTTAAACTAATAATGAAATGTGTTATTACTTTACCACAATTATCATCATGATTTGATTAGTTTTATAGGTTTTAAAAACATTCTGCTAGTGGCATTCAATCAAGGGAATATATAAAGACCTGGAGGAAAAATTACTCAATTTATGAAGAGCCTAATGCTAATTTGTTTATGTAACTTAAAATAAAAACGATGGCTCTTTAAAGTGTTACACAATTAATTTTACTGAAATAAGTCACCAAAAAAGCCTTATTTTAAAGTTAAGTGTTTAAAAAAATTTGCTATGAGTTTAATAAAATTTAGATTTTGAAATTTTAAAAGTAGTCAATAAAAGCAATTAAGTATTCATAAATTTTTAAGTTAAGAAGACTAGAGACATTAAGGAGATTACAGAAATTATATTTTTGACAAATTAAAATACTTTATCTAAATCAACTTATAAAATATTAAAAAATAATGTGGATAAAATATAAAAGATGTATTATGCTAAACAGCTTCATTCAATGATTTCTAGTTATTTCTATTTAAAACTGTACACCATTGTGTAACTTTTTTCACAGTAGGATATTTTAAATATTTGAAGTAAAGTAAAGAGATCTAAAATTGGGGGGAAAAAAGAAGAAGAAGACAATTAGTAATACAATAAAATGCAATCTTAAATTTAAAAAAAATCTATTCCTCCTTTTGATTATCCTACTTGGTAGCATATGCAAATATTTTACTATAAGGTTTAAAACAAAAACATTTCTCAAAACTATAAGTTAAAAGTTTAAAACTATCAGCCAACACACTTAGCATTTAAATCTTTTGTCAAGAAATTCCTCCACAAAGTCTGATGAATAAACTCTTTTATTAGATAATAATACCTTGATAGAATGGATTTTAGTTACAAAGCACAAAAGATCAACTACTGAAAGTTACCAATAATTTAATCTAATACATATAATGGTAGTATAAATAATTCAAGCATACACTTAGCATAGAGGCAGTCCATCATACTCTGAATAATGTCCATTTTGAATTTTATTGAGAAATTGACAAAGTTAGTATCTATTATAACGTGAAATGGTGGGCCCAATTGAGAGTTATACTGGAAAAACATTGCAGATGAATACTGAGGCCTGAAAAAAAAAGTCAATTATAAAATAGATAATATTTTATTTACAATTTATCTCAAACAGCTTGAGTTTTGACCAATAAGTTTAATCCTGTAGTTAACAATAAGAAAATTGATTACCATACAATTCAAACTAACATCCAAATAATCTTGAGCTGTATTTAATTTAGATTAAAAGGTATTACTGAAGTAAAATTCTATATTATAATTCTTAAAGTTAAACCTCATATATTTTAATAGACGAGCAAAGAAAATATATTTTCTTTTATAGATGAAGACATTATGTCTTTATAACATAAATTTTTCCAGATATGCTACTGCACAGTGGATTAAGCGAAAAAATATAACCAAAATTTTGTTTATGATGTGTTCTCTACAAAATTTTTAGCAGATAAGAAAGCTTTCTGGGCTACAAAAAAATCAGGAAATTTATATATATACTACAATAAAATCATTTAATGGTCATTCTGGACAAAATTCAGAAAAAATAAATTCGAATAAATTAAATTAAAAAAAAAAAAACAGATTTATTTCATTTGACACACCACTAGAAAAGGGTCTTGACAAAAGGCCAAAAGATGTTGGGATTTTGAGCAAAATAATTCTTTATTAAAAAGGCTTAAAGAAAAAACTTTTCCATTATCAGAATTTGAGGCTTCCTCCAGTTTTAGCAGACGATATACATCACAACTAAATAATTGTGACTGTGTTTCGAGTTGTGCGACAAAACATATACATCTGTNACATCTTGAAACAAAAAAAAAAAAAAACTGAAATTTTAAGGCGGGAGGGATATAATTGTCATTAATTAGGTCAATTACTGATGGTTATTTTCTAGTAGGAAAATAAATTTTAAAAAAATGCACCGAACCCCAACAAAAATTATCTAATAATATCTACAGTCAAAAAACTCTCCATTTGAATGATTATTAATTTTAATTAAAACTTTTTTCTTGATTGGTATTATTATTTAACATTACCTTATTTACTTACAATCATTTTAACGGCAATTCTTTAACATTATTTACCTAAATTCTTATATGAATCTTTGTGGATGATAAATGTTCATTATACAAAGTTTTAACTAAATAAATAGGAATTATTTAATAATGAAATTTGAAGAATATTGTTATGAAAATTTACTAAACCATATTTCTTATTATTTAAGCTTTGTAATACAGGAATGAAAAAAGTATATGGATTTTTTTTTCAAAGATCTTTGGCAGAATAAATTAACACACAACTAATTATAATTGGCAATAAGATGATTCAAGTCGAACTTTAATATGTTCTGCAGTATTCCACGAGGAATAAATGTTGGCCGACAAGGAGGTCAGCCCTCCTCAGTGGTAGGCTCGCTGCAAGACCCCCTAGGTCTCTCCCTAAGAAGTGATGAAATCTGTGATCCAAGTAGTACGTTTTGAGGCAAGAAGTGCCAGGCTGGCTGGGACAGCTCAGAGGGGCCTTCAGATAATGTGCGCACTTTAAGCTCGTTAGGAAAATAATACATGAAGTAAAATATGGATATTAATAAGATACTCATCAAAAATCATGATCTATCACAATAAAGGTGAATTACAGTTTCCAGACTGAATAGAATCCCTAATATTACAATGAAGCATGTGGTGGTTCAGAATTAATAATGGAAAGGATTGTTTAGCATAGGTTCAGGTGGTGTGGGCATAAGAGGATACCAGAAGAACAGCTGACCAGTCATAGACATTGATTAGCTGGGGAAGAGAGAAAGAGAGGTTGAACAAGGAGCAGGTGGATTAAAGGAGTCTAGAAGAAGAGGTGGGTGGGGTGGCTGAGGTTTGGAGTATGGTGATCGAGAAGATTGAAATCTGCTCTGGCCACCAAGAAAGCTTTTAATTACTATGTATACTTTACAATTTATGCAATTATTCTATTATAAACAAAAGTCATTTGTAAACATAAGATTAGGGTTTTTTTTTTCTTTTATAGTAATTTTTAGGTATAATTTCTCTAAGTTATCTGGATGTTCACACATATCCATACTGCTCTGTTGTTCAGCTCTATCCAGCAATCCCAGTGTAGGCTTGTTTAGACCAGTAAACCATTTTTTGAAAGTACTGCAGCAAAGTTAATTGAACACGAAAGTCAAGTGCTGCATATCAGCCATTGTAAGACTCATGTCTTTATGGGCTATTAGAATGATCTGGGTCATAAGTACAGAGTGCTCAGTTAAAAAAGAAAAGTAAAATGAATAATTTTGAGAAAAATTTGCTATTTATTTTAATACTTAAGTTGAATAATTTCTAATAATTATTGAGAACCTTATAATATAATTCAAAATTATTTTTCTGAAAAACTAAAATAAAATTTTGACAGCGAGATTAGGGCCATGCAGAGGTCAGTATGTCACTAGTGAAAATGTGGGTTCGAGTCCCATCGTGGCCTAAACTTTTTTCCTTTAAAAATAATAATTGTTAATTATACTACACGATCCTCAATTATTAAAAATTCCCTGGTGTGGTACCTCCACTGGGATGCGTCTCTAAAAAGTGACTATTTCAAGTCTGCCTCCTGCCGGTTTGCTGACCTGGGAGGCTAGGAGACCTGTGGGGAAAAGTTTCTGACGTGGCGAGATTAGGATCCTTGTAGAGCAGAGGTCAGGACTTGGTTAATCATAAGATAACACAGATTTTTTCCTTAACTTAAACTTCTTTTTCTTTAAAAATGATAAAACACTTCCCAGTACATCAATAAAAAAATTAAAAATCAGAAGAAAAAAAAAGTTTTAAATAATAAAAAAAATAGAGTAAATATTGTATATTCATTAGCTATGAAATAAGAGGAAAAGGAAGAATAAAATAACTACCATTAAAATTTTAAACATAGTATATTTAAATTTATAAACACATTCACACATATAATAAAAGATTGAGAAGGGATCATTGTATAAAACAGATATACATATTTTAAAAGGACATATTTAAATGCATTATTTTCACATTGAGAAGCAGATATCAAGTAGCACATATACTTATTTATATATGCAAAAATACATACAAAATTGAACAATTCGTTGCTTTTTTTTTCCATCTCCCAGCAGGCCAAATTTGAATCCCATCCCAATCAAAACATATTATTTTACAAATTGTTTTGGTTTATCCCACATCATAAGCACTTCCTTTTATCATACACTCCTGCAGCATGTATTCAAACTATCCTACTACACATAAAAACTGTTTACATATATTAATGGAAATATTTTAAAAACAATCATGCTTTCCCTTTCTCTCAATTCAAGCAACATATTCTGAACAATCGACGAGTTGACGAACCCTCGTTCCCAAATATTTTACAAAGAAAGCATATAACTCTACAAGAAAGATCTATCTTACAAAATATTCACTGAGAATTTTCTTTTTTTTTTTTCTTTTTTTTTTTTCCTGTACTTAATTTTTACTACATATTCAAACAAAATTTCACCACATTTCATTTAGTAACATTGTAATAATCATATACACCTATCAATTCATTTAGAGATTAAAACCCCTATTTAATATATTATTATGAAAGAATTATATAATATAATAAAATTAACTAACACTATATCTGATATGTGGTGAGCTTTTGTTTGTACTAAAAAATGAACACCCTTTTTTAAGCTTCTTAAAAATGAACTCAATAACTTATAACATAAATCTTTTCAATAATATACAAAACAATAATTTTTGTGATGCTTTCAGTTGAAGGGTGTGCATGAAATGGTGTTATTGGTCCACATAATAAATACTTGGTACATAAAATAGGCCTTTGACATAAGATAACTTAAAGATAATGAGAGTATCAGAGTGTAAATTTAAAAAAAATCTAAATTGGCTTATCATTTTCATCATGTTATAAAAAATGGTTTATCAATACAAAATCCTATTTTTTGATGCTGTATGAAAAGTAGAAAAGTGTGAAAATTTGAGCCCCTTAATGCCACCTAAAATGCAGTCTTAAGTCTTTTAAGTTGGACTTTCCAATATACACCATTTTAAATCAGTAGCTCTTAAACTTTTTATTTGAAAACTTTTTCATTAGTTCTTATAAAGAGACACTCATCTTAATTATTCTAGGTGTCTCATAACAGCAGTGAGAAAAATTTTTACAATAAAGAAATATTTATACATATATATAGCAATTTAATAAATTGCTCAAATTTAATTTGTGTACGCATTTAAAATACAATTATGTTTAATCCTTATTTTCATTCCCCACAGCAACTTCTAAGTGGTTGTCAACAACCTAAAAGAAAATTATTAATTAGAAAAAAATAATAATAGTAATACAAAAAAATAAATAACACTAAAATTTCATATAAATTGATGTACTTTTATTTTATTTTATTTTTTTAAGGAGGAAGGGAAGATTGCAAATAAATACATTTAAACATAATCACAAATTAGTGGCCTTTGTTTCAAAATCTCTTACTTACCCTTCACTCACTCGTTCAAATAAATAAATTAAGAAATATCAATCAAGAGAAACATATAATCATAAGCATAAATATCCACAATTCTATTTGACAGTAAGAGTAAGTGAATGTTGGTCAAGCTTTACGAAGAAATAAAATTGGTTCACCACCAATCACTTGTTACTATTATAGATTCAAGAAGATATAGAAATTGACCAAGTAACTTTCTAAATTTCAATAGATTCACTGATAATTAACTTCAGTTAAATTATAATTAATGAATTTTAAAATCGCTATATTATTACACCCATTGACCTAAGGATCAGTGAAATTTTAACTGTTGTATTTAACATTTATTTAATATTTTATATTGACAAATGCAGAGTATCAAGGAGCAAATTTTACTGAAAAATGTGTTGCGAGTTTGGAATTTTCCACTATTTGTCCTTCAAAGAGAAATAAATATTGCTAAAATAATTAATAATAAGTTTAATTTTCAGTAAGGTTTATAATGAATAAATCATTTTTATCAGAAAATAAATAAAAATAAATTTTTTAAGATTTAAAAAATTTACTATTGAAATCAATGATCAGATTATTCCAATTTATTTTATAATTCAACAATAAAATTTTCTATTATGAAAATAAACTAAAAGGAAAAATCCTTTTAGAGACTCCTACTTTATGATACAATTATCATAAAGTAGGAGTCTCCCCATCACAACTCTTATGCCCAGATGAAGGCCTGAAATACAGGTCAAAGCATTGAAAAAAAAAAAAAACTTTTTTATTTGCAAATCCGTTTTAATTCTTTAGCTTTCATAACTAATCCCTGACTAACCCCTCATAAAATGAAAAAATGTTGCTAGCACATTTACAAAGCAATATCTTGAACTCTTCAAAATATTAGAAATATAAATCCTTTATCCAAGTAATCTCTTAGGATATGTTCATAAATACTGTATTATGTGTACTTTTTTTAACATGAAATATTTAATCATACAATTAATTGTTAAAATATTTTAAAGTGCTCATGAGTTTCCCCAATGCTCAATGGAATAGAGTTGGGATTCAAATGTCCTTTGGTGCAGGTTCATAAGAACTGTAGCACGGACTAAATGTCATTTTGGGCAAATTATAAGATTATTAATTCACAGTGGTTCGGTTCCATGACACGACTTACTTAAAAAAAAAAAAAAAAAGTGGGAGCAGCTTTTGGATATAGTTTCCCTATATATATATATTTATATACATTTACACACAAACAAGATTTTATATTATTATTCATAATTGGAACTAGGTTCCTAAATAAAAAAAACAGAATGTCTTAAAAAATAATTGTTATTTTACTTACAACTTTGTCTTCAATGGACGTCTTAAGCAAACACTCAGTAATTTCTTCCACCTGCTAAAATGAAAATATTGAATTAATCTTATTACTACATTAAAACTAAGTAATTACACATCAAAAATAATATTAAGTACTACTATGTTTTTAAGGCTCCTGATGACAGAGAAATCTCTCAATTTAATTATTCTATTCTCGAAAAAGTAATTTATAATAGTTTTAGGTAAATTGTGGATTTCCCATTCATTAGGGATTAGTGCGAGCCGAGTAGAGCTTATTGCTAGGATCACATCTGAAAATCACAGCTACGGTTAAGGGCTCCCTATCCCTTTTAGAGTTGATAAATTGAGAAACAAAATAAAATAATTGAGGAGATGAAAAATAAAAAGTAATTTAGTTCACGAAAACTTCTAATTTGTAAGGTAGTTTTTAGAATGGGATCAATGATTATGAAAGAATGTCATATGGTAACAAAACCCCCACGTCAAAGTTGGTTATTTTCCCCCCATATATAATCAGATTTATCTTATTTGCAGGAAGCCTTCAAAATTATTTTTGTTGTTAAAATTTCCAAGTTGAGTAATTGTTCACACAACAGGAAACTTTTAAGGCTCAAAAATAAAAAGCTAGTTGCAAATTTGTGGGTGAGACTTTGAACCTAGGCTATAACCCTTTGTGTATACAAACACAATGAGGCATTAGTACTTTAATAAGAAAAAGTAAAGCTAAACAAAATTGATGCAACATGAGTTAGGTTTCCAGTTAAATCAAGATAACTACTGTAGATTTTATTACGCAATTGCCACAATATTTGGTAAATTGACATACTTAAATATAAAAAATAAGATTTTGAAAAGTCAACTGCCAAGTTTTTCAAATATTAATACTGATGAATATGGTATCAAACTTAATATTGGATTACAAATAGTTTACAACTGAAACAATCAAAATATTAATTAATGTCATGTCCAAAGATACTCAAAATATTAACATTTAGCAATATGTCAAAGATTTCCAAAATAAAAGAAGATTTAATGAACTTAAGTAAGTAATTTGGAGATATTTAGTTTTTATAACTTCATGAGGAAGGATTGGACGGGGCTACAGTCTTAGAACTTCAATGAATAAGAACTAATTTGCAGGCAAAAAGTTTCTATTATGGTAACATTTAGGCTTAAATCAGGACTTCTTCAGGGTAATGAAGTCTGCTGCTCTAAGATTACTAAATCATAGCACAAAACAAGTTATTCTGACTATGCAATCATGATTTAGGTATTTAAAAGTTTATTGTTAATTTTAAGCTAAAATAAATTAAATAAATATAATTTACCCCCAAATTTTTGCAACAGAAAAAAAATATTACTTCCATATCAATTGAAAGGTAAAATAAATAATGCAACAAATAAGACTGTCTAAAAAAAGAGTAAGAGCATCAGAGGATGCTTTTATATACATTGTATCAACGAATCTTGAACTCCCCCTTCCTCCTAGAAGGGAGTTAGAGGAAGAAGAAGAATCTTTGAAATTTATTTCTTCAAAAATTTTCAATGTAATAAACAAATGCCTCCCATAACACTTTTACTCACTTTAATACAACTGTTAAGAACAATTTTAACTAAGTATGATAAAATGCTCACTAATCATTTAAAATAACAAAAACTGTAATTGTTATTTAGTTAATGATTACCCAATAATGATCATATTTAATACATAGAAAATCCTGGATAAATAAAAAATACTTTGAATATATTAAAAGAAAACTTTTCCACAATGATGTAAAGGACTAGTAATTAAGGGAAGAAAGTGAAGCAGACATATAACTGATGCTTTACAGCCAAAATAATCCGAGGGAAAGTTCTCACAACAAAAAATATTGTGACAAACCTATTGGCAAGGTCAATCATCCATTTTATGATAACTAGGCTTATAATTAATATGTCTAGGCTCTTAATATGTACTAGAAAACATTATAAAAAAACATTCTGCCTGTAGAAGACATTAAAAAAAAAAAAAGCTTTAGAACATATGAGGGGCACAGTGACAACAGACGACCAACAGGGATGGCAACAAAAAATAATCTCATTGAATATAAAATTAAAACCCATTAAAGAACACCCAATGGATTTCAGTGAATCCAGTGGAGGAATGCTTGCTTGTGTGATTTGTTAGTTTGTTTGCTGGCAGTATTCATTTTTTATTTAAATTAAAATGACAAATGCTAGATGAAAAACTAATAGTTCAATAATTTTCAACCCAATTAACAGGATTGATTAACAAACCAAAACTATACAGAAGAAGGTCAATCTTATTCTCTTTTTATCTACTGCGTAGTACCAAAGAGAATAAATAAAAGAAAGTCCTTGAAGAAATGAAAGATTAACACAAGATAAATATATTAAATCAAATTAATTCATTAGTTTATAGTTCAAAATGCATCAATTTCATAAAAGCATAATGAATATTAGCATTACTCAAAGCAAAGCAGTGTTAAAGACAAAATAAATATTAGCCAATCAATTAAAAGTTAAATTAATACAATTCATGGCATGACTACTTATGTGTAAATGACTATTTAATTTAATTTTGGAATAAAATTATAAACAATAGATTTTTTTTAAAAAGGCAAATCTATTTATTAATAGTTCATGAAAGTATTACTCATTGTTACCATTTGTTAGTATGTACTTTTATACACACCTTTTTAAAAAAATGCATTATTATTTTTTAATTTTTAAGGAGTGTTCAATAAGCAATAATCTGATAAAAATGAGAGTATTTATATTTGTACCTTACTACAAGGGAACAAATTGTAAGCAGTATATGAATACCTTGTTGTTTTTTTTTATAAGCAAATTAATATGAACTTGCAACAAAATATAGTAAATCAAGATTTTATTTTCAAAATACTATTATATGATCAGTATAGAAAATATGAATAGGGAGCCATAATAAATAAATGTATTACGTATTTAACAATAGAAAATATTTCATGTGTGTACTGCAAGCACAATGATAATTTACTCCCCCTTCCCCAAAAACAAATTTGATAAACATTCTGAGCATAATTAATTACCTGTACAGGACTCTCATTGTGTCCATTCATCTTTGGCAAATCATGTTCAGGCTCATCATCAATTTTTTCATTTTCACAAAGACCATTCTCTTCAGGCATTTCAGCCATTCCTTCACCTCCTCCATTCAATTCCTAGAGAGAAAGAAATCTTTTTTTTTTTTTGTGTAAATTTTCCTAAATTTAATTTTTTAAAGAAAATTTAATTTTTTTAAACTAAAAAAAATTTACTCAATATGTAATTTATTTATGCTTTCAGAACATTAACTGCACTAATTTAGAAATTTAATAATTGGTAACAATTACAATTTTAAAATTAGGTATTTTCATTCTTTGCACCATATTAGCAATTATTCACTTCATTAGGTAACAAAGCGGACTTCCGAGAAATCCCATTTTCAGCTCAAGTACTAAACATATATACTACTTACAACTACTGCTAGAATATAACACAATTATAATATATATATATATATATNTATCAACATCATTTGAAATCAAATATTTTTTATAGGTTTCACCATATTTTAAAAATTATTTAAAATAGGCAAAAAGTGATGATGGCCTAAAAGATATTTTTTCTTTATTGAGTGACAGACAAGAAGACTAGAAAAGATTGGCTGATTAATATTTATGCTAGGACCAATTATGTTTAAGTCTTTAAGATTTTTGAGAATCTATTCTAAAACAACACATCATAAGAAAATTACAATAAAGTATATTTTTCTTTTAAAGAGAAATAACATTTTTATTTTTTATAAACAAAAATAATTAGCAATGAACTGAAAATTTTTTTTAACCAGTTAAAGAATCTCATTATTCATTTAAATTATAGAGCAGTTAAAAAACTTTTTAAGTTACATTAATTTTCCTAATTTAAAAAAAAAAATAGATATTATTTAAAATAAACTTTAGAAGGATTATCATTTTTTTTCTTAAAAATCACAATCAAGATTTAGAAGAGTAGGAAATAGTGTTGAACTACACATGAGTAATGCTTAGAAAAAGCAGTAAAAAAAAAAAGCAAAAATTATATAAATTTCCAAATAATGAACAAGTATTTAAAAATAAAAATGTGGGATATATACAAATACAGTGCAATCAACGCCTTTATACCTCATGCTCATGCTGGATTGGCTGCTGTGAGACTGGGGTTGGAGGTGGGGCCTCAGTGGGTGGTGGGCTAGCAGGCAACGGTGGAGCTATTGACTCCTCGACTATCTGCAAGCCAAAGGATAGAATGGTCACCTCGGGAAGGGTCAAGCACTATGTTTTATTCCTAAATCTCCCTACTTTTTTCTTTACAGAACCTTAATCAAGTCATGTAAAATTTATATAATACAGGCACGACTAAAGTTAAATTCATATATATTTTGTATATATTCTCAAGATAGTTTCAGGAGTTGGAAACAGTTAACTATGAGAAATAAGGCAAGGCAAATAATAATTTTATTTATGCAAGTTAAACCCTAATAGACAGACTATTTCATTACACTATTTCATTAATAGACAGACTATTTAATAAATAATTATTCTACCACCACTTTCCAATGGGTTACAATGTAATGCTGCTGTTATTTTTGACCAAGAGTAAAAAATGAATTATATACCCTAACCCAGATATTAAACTCATCTAATAATTAGATTAATTTGATAATAATAAATAAAGCAGGGTCCTCATTGAACTACTTTTCCAGGGTTCTTTTTGAACTAGTAAATGCTAAACATTTTAGTTACAAGGTTTAACTAAAAATTGCTGTGCACATGCACAAACTTTTCTTAAAACAAATTGTATAAATAAAATATTTTATTTATGAAGGTTTTTTTTTAGAGCAGGGAGATAATTGCTGAGAGAATTTGAAGTACATTTTTACAGGACGATCAGCTGTTTTTAGCAAATGAGCTACGAACATTTAATTAATGTTACATTCCAAAGAAGGAATTGAAAGTAGTTTTGATATCTGGGGAATAACGTGTTGAAATAAATCCCAACGGAGGAAAATGAAATGTGCTAAGAGGTAAGAAAAAAACAAAAACAATTATCACATGCAATAAAAATCCTTAAAATTAATGTCCTATATTGTAAACTAATACTTTCGATTTCTGATGAACTATATTTTGGGAATTATTAAATAATAGACAGTATAGGTATAAAATTTACAGCCTTAATCAATTGAAAAAAAAAAAAGTGAATTTGTAATAAATTAAGGTTATTCAAAACTTTATAAAGTCGCTATTTTTCATTCATTTTTCAAAAGTGATTTCTCTATTTTAATTTATTTATTAGTTTTAGATGTTAAGAGTAAAGAATGGTGGATTTAAAAAAAATATATTTAAAAAAAAAGTAAAGTGCTTCTCAAAATGTTAAAACTACAAAATATTTTTATAGATGCATGAACATAAAGTGAATTACTAATGAAAATATTTGTACAAAAAAAAAGAAAGAGAAAAGTGAAAAAAAAGGAAGAGGAGAAGAGGGAAGAATAGGTAAGTTACATTTAAAAGGCTAAGCTTTAAAAACACTAAAAGCAAACAGTGGCAAAATATTCAAAATTCAACTTACTTCAATTGTCTTGGAACTCATCTTGACGACAGATTCTGTGACAGTCGTTGTTTGAGATTTGATTTCTTCAACTACAGTCTTACTTGCAGTCTCAACAATAGTGTTTACAGCTTCTTTAGCTTCTGTGACTATTTTTGTGGTGTCCTCAACTACTTGCTGAACACCACTCTCAGCAACACTTGTGATAGAGGTAAGAACAGACTAGAAATTAAAAAAAAAAGAAAAATGTAAGCTAAGCTTGTCATCCATTTCTTGAAAATGTTATTAGTAAGAACTTCCTTCAAATATTCATACTAGTATAAATTTAAAAGGAAATTAATGTGAAATTAAAAAAACACAATCTGTATAAACAAAAATTAATTTATATTGTTTAAGGCATTCAGGCCTTGCTGAGAGTCTTCAGGTTGGAATTTGTAAGAAAAAGACAACCGAATATTATCTTCAGGCATCTATGCTTGGAATTATCATATTTCTTGTTGTACTGAAATTTAGAATATAATATAAGAAAGAACAATTTGGCTAAAATAAAACCCAAGCATTATAAGTGCATGAGACACTCAAGCATAATTACTAATGATTGGTCACATCACTTAACTTGTAAAATTTTTCTTAAACAGATTGATGTTAACGGAAAATTTGTAGTAGACACAATTCTATAATACCTATTCAGAAGAGAACTGAAGTTAATGGCTAGCAGAGTTACTTAATATTCAAGTTGAAGATTAGAACATTCAAATTATTGGAGCTTATAAATTTGCAATAAACTGTTACCATTAACAAGTTAATGTTGCATACCTTAGTGATTTCTTCAACAGGGGCAGGTGTCGACTCTTCTTTTGCATCTGTAGCTGTTTCTTTTGCTGGTTCTTCAACTGCTGGAGTTGCTGCCTCTGTTTCAGTTGCACTCGCATCTTCTGCTTTTTGAGTCCCTTCCTAAAAAAAAAGATAGTTAAAAAAATTAAAAATCATCATAAATAATAAATGAGTATTTTTGAAATGTCTTTAAAATTCTTTGATGAGAAAAAATTTCTTAGTTAACATGTAATTACTAAGCTGTGAATTTTTTCTTCAATAGCTAATTATATTTAGCTCAAGATCTTTTGATAGTTTGAGAATTTTTTTTGGAAGAAAATTTAAAAAGAAAAAAAATTGTGAAATTGAGTGATGTGGAGACAATACAGTAATCTTAAGGGAACACATAACAAATAGATAACATCTGAAAAACCATTATGGAAACATATGGTGATTTGTCCTTATATGCGTGTGTGTGTGTGTATTACTACAACCATATATTATGGTTATTACATTAGAATTTAACTTTATTAAGAATTTGGTACATTTGTTGGGTTATTCTATTATTGCTTCAAAGTAAAAGACAGGAAGACAAACACAAGAGCAATTTTTGCAAACTGCTGACTAACATTGAGATTTTATTTCTTATGAGCTAACAAAACAACACATTTTGTTTTTGGAACAAAATTTTCCTATCATTTCCTTCAGACTAAATTTTCAATACAAAGCTTGGACTCATCATTGGAAGATGGAATTGCAGTAGAGATTCTTTGTTTACAAACCAATTTATTAAGCCCCCGTTATAAAGTGAAATTGCTTATAGTGAGCCGAATTGCGATTTGGTGGTTTTATCTAGATAGCAAGAAGAGGGATTGCGAGTGTGAGCTGGATTTGGATGGAGTCTACGTTTTAATAATGTATGGAATTTTTGACTGATTGTCTCTCTCGGAAGACCCATTTGGTTGGGGATGAGCAGGAGTTTTCCTCGAAGGGTCGATGGTGCCTGGCCGCCGCCCCTGGTCCGGCGGGTGGGTGTGAGCGGGCGGCGTGGGTGTCGGGAATCGATCCGGGCAGACGCCCCGGTGGTTGCCATGGTAACCGGCCCCCGCCCCGCTCTACCACAGAGACACACTCGTATTAATAAAGGACGAGCTCCAGCGGGAGCCTACCTCATCCTGAGGACTGTCTGCGCCTGGGGATCAAGACTTTTGAGTTCTGAAAATATTTTGAATCAGTATACGTTTTGTATCAATTTATCTGGCCTATCTCTGATTTATCCCTAACTAAAATAAAATCTACCTGAACAAGCAGGCCATTCAAGATTTTCTCAATCAACTACAGTAGGAATTAATGCTTATGAAAAAGTTTATTTTGGGCCATGTTTTTCTCAATCAAAAGTAAATTTCATTCAATAAAATAAAAACGAATCACATTGGTAAAATGGAAAGATTAAAAAAAAAAAAAAAAAAAAAAAAACATTCACGATTTCTTAATTATTGTAATCCAGATATGATTTTGTATTTTCTTTAGTGTCATTCCAATTTTAATAAAAGTACCCCTTAAGCGTATAAGTATTTTCTTTAATGTGAAGAAATATCTTAAGATGTAGTAATGCTAATAACTTGGATAGGACAGAAGACGAAATAATTCTTTTAAGGCTTTTAACAGTTTAATATATCTTCCTATCATTATGTTTATTACCAGTATCGTTATTGTTCGAAATATATATACATACATACGTTCATGAAAATAAAATAGTTAAGTGGATCAATCTCCGATGTTAACTTAAATAGGAACATTCAGAAAAATATTTGAATGTAAATAAATTAAAGTGAGATGCGTTTTTATGAACAATTTGCTTAATTCGTAGTACATTCTAACCGATTAAAAAAAACTGTAAAACTACCAAGGTATGAAGGATTGCTGGGAAGGTATGAGGGATTCATTTCTTCATTTTTTTTAAATATTTTTTATCAAGGATAGCCACAATCAAATTATTATGAAAACATTCATAAGACAATGCCAATGTCGACTGCGACGGCAGAAATTCGAGGAATGGAATTTAATAATGCTGACATGGAGGAGCTGGAAAACATTTAATATTCGGCTTGAAGCATTCTTAAGCTTCATTCTCATACACCCATTAAATGCAAACATTCCTTCAGAAATCTTCAGAGGTCACAGAAAAGAGACTAGGAACTGAAATGGCCAAGAAATGGACTAGGCTTAATTGCCTTGATGTGGCAATCCTTAAATAAAACCCTTGATGTTGAGGAATAATAAAAGGGAAGGAGGGAGTAGAGATAAATGAGGTGTTCCCGTTGAAAAGGAGGTAAGTGTCAAAAAATAGCAATATTAGTTTTTTCACAGAAAAGAATCTATGCTCCAAGGCCAATTTCCCTGAAAAAGAGGTAAGTTCCTAACTGTCTTGGTTTGGCTCCAAAAAATTCCAAAAAAAATTTCATTTCACCCTTCATTTCCCCCAAATCAAGCCCTAGATCTGTTTTTTGCTTCCCCTGAAAAATTTTGTTTTTCACACTTACCTCCTTTTCAACGGGAACGCCTCAAATATAGAAATTTTAGAAAGAAAAAAAAAGTACAGATAGATTTAACAGGAGTCAGAAGGCGAGTGCGTCAGCCGGAAGGAAGTGAGCTGTCCGACTCGGTGCTGACGTCTCCGGCCGCGGACATACGGGGAGGGCCAATGGTGTTTCTTTGTACACATCCACATCACGAGGATTCCTTCAGGCCCCTCGCCTTTGTCTAGCCTCACAATACTACCAATCTAGCCACCTAATCCGTGAAATTCTAATAATATGTCTACCCCTACTGGAAACCTCGGCCTACATGTCCTCAGCTAAGGACACTCCTAATCCTAAGAAAAGGATGTTGTCATCACATGTCTCCTCCTTCCTTTCAAGTAGAAAAAAAAAAAAAAGTTTGATTGAGTTTCAAAATTAAACTTCAATGAGTTATGTGAAAACACCTGACTTAAATTGAAGTAAAAGATTTACGGCAGCAATCTAGGGTTACTTACTATACAATAATCTAAATAGTCTTAACAGGATAAGGCGCTTTACTTTAATAAACCAGTATTGGAATAGTAAAAGTAAAAGTAAAACCGCTTTTACCGCCCGAAAATGTATCCAGTCAATGAATGATAAAGGTAGTGAATAAGAATAAATAAATGTGGACACTGAGTCCATAAAAAAATAGGTTTTTTAAATTCCATATAGTGTCAAGAGGTAATTCTATGTCATAATCGCCCTAAGAAATATATAAATAATTTATTTATATTCATTCTACCTTTCTTAGAAGATTAGTTATAGTCTTCCTTCGTATTAACATTTAACATTTAATTCGAGTGTAGTTTATACCCTTCTCATTAAGTCTTTAATTAAAAACAGAAGTGAACTATTCTCTATTATACTAATTTCAATTATTATTGTATTCTCATGACATTGTATTTCTACAGCCCTGAAGATGGCTTACAATGTAATCCGAAACGTTGGCACATAATCCTTTATTAAAAAATACATTTTTTAAATTTGTGTTTTTTGGATCTACCTTGACCGAACCCCAACTAAAATCATCTTAGAATATGAAGAGTTATTCTCTTTAGGGATTTTCATGGTTAAGCGCGCTGAAAATGTTTATAGCAAATATAGAACTTTAAAAATGGAAATGTGAAGTCAAGATTTTGGTATAATATTTAAATAAAACGTTTCAGACTTGTTTTTGGTAAAATTAGGACTTCAAAGTGTTGGAAATTTGAGCATAAAGACATCATTAAAGTCTTATTCATTGGGTGGATACCTTTTCCCTATATATATGTATGGAATTTTTGAC
>KZ808519.1:40311-54018 GCA_000696205.2 Oncopeltus fasciatus | reverse complement strand
ATATATATATATATCCCCCTCTTTCTATTTAAATAAAGTTTATTGACTTGAAATAAACACCGATACGATACAGAATAGTTAATGGTTAGGAAATCCTTTAATGAGTGTTTAAATATTAAGAGCATTGTACTCATGATTTACTAATTTGCCCAAGTCAGATAGTAAATGAACAATTGTAAAAGACAAATAAACATTTAGCGGTGCCAGACATCCGGTTACTTCGTATTCCAAGCTCCTTGTATATCTGACCAAGTGAGACAAGCCAGAATTCCTAAGGGAAGATAAAACAGGCTTCCATCTTCCATCAGATATATTCTATATGACATATATAACATCTTAAATATAACCTTTAATACACGTCTTCACAAGATTGTTATGATACATATGCATAAACCTCAAGATATGTCCCATAAAGCGATTTTATTTTTTTTAAACACAATTGTTATAGCTATAGCTAAGTTATAGTATATGTGGGCACACACACACAAACATATAAAATATATGCTCTTCTTTGTTTACACACACACACACACATTAAGAAGCAATAATGTTTTTAACGAAGGGGAAATATTTTAGTTTTCTACTATTAATGAGAGGGAATAGAATAAAAAAATCTATCTGTCCCAGCCAGGAATCGAACCTGGATCTCCGGGCTATCCGGGCCGGAGCACTTACCAGTTATGCTACCAGGACGAGCTAGATATCTCATTCAATTCCCTCTACACTAGCGAGAGTCTAATTAATTAATTGTTTAAAATTTACGTGGGATAAAATACCACAACCAAATAAAATATTTATTTTAGTTTTCTGTTAGAGTTAAATGATTTTCTCTCGAGTTATATTTGTATTTCTATTAGGAGATATCTGCAGTGGGATTGGGAAGGGGAAGAGACCATAAGTCTGAAAGAATCCTCTCTGCCGTGTGGGAAACTGTGAGTCAGACTTAGCTTCCCCAATGCCACAGCACTAAGGCAACAATCAATACCACTTTTTCTGGCAAGTCACAGACACAACTATAGCCGTTCATGCTCTCCTCTCTGGAATATCTCTATGATCGAGCAGAACTCCCTCCAGCGAGTGTATTACACAGACCTTCATATTATGTGAGTACAAATTGATTTAGGGGTGGGGTGGTATTCCTCAAACGATGTCAGATTATTTGTTGTTCTTAAGTCTGCTCTTATCACAATTCCTCTGTCCCTATTTAAATCTTTATAAAATTAGGCATATCTATAAAAAGCATTTGATAAATGCTAGGACTATTTGAACAGTTAGAACAACGAATTATGACCAATAAGTCTTCGATAACAATAGCAGATCCCAAACCCCCACACTTGAAAATCTTTACATACATACTTCCCTTAGATAAAATTTTTGAAAATATTTGCAATATCTTCTTGCAGTATAAAAATGCCAGTCAAAAAGGTTCCACTCCTTAACCATTTGTCTACTCCCCAAAAACCACCAAAACGGTAATTGAAATCCTGAAGTATAACACTTGCAAATGTATTTTGACCAACTGCAGGACTATTAACATGCACATGATTTCACGTAAATTCTCTGAAAAAGTAAATTAATAGAAATTTTTTCGAGCACAAGGAACGTCCACATAACACCACTAAGATATATATTTCATCCTTCAATTTTTGTGCAACAGTTATATATAACCTGGTAAATAATCTAAAAGGTTATTATCACTACCAATGAATATAACCTGGAAGTTCACCCCCAGCTATCATACCTTCTATTATCCGTCTTCATTGGTTTCTGCAAACCTTCTTCTGTTGGCGAGCGCTTTCGGACATTGTCCATCTTCTGGCCGAACACATGTGTTCAACTTGAGTTGAATACAGACAGTGACAGTGAACACATGTATTCGGCCACGAGGATGGACAATGTCCGAAAGCGCTCGCCATTAGAAGATGGTTTGCAGAAACCAATGAAGACGGAGAATAGAAGGTATGACAGTTATATATAACCTGTCTTGATAACAAATGATTTAGTTGTTAATTCGGCATCTGAGAACAAAATCAATTACTATTTCCAGCTTAAGTAATACACAATTTCCATCCATCAGGGATTTATGATTTTGTACTCGAAATTTTTTCCCTAAAAAATCGTTCGAAAATCACTCTATGGTGACTCAGAAATGATTCAACGTCAGAAAATGCATTTCTCTTTTAGTCCGCATCCTAGCTCCCACACATGGTAATTGATTCCAGCCATCGGCAGAGGTATGTTATAATACCCGTCAGTAACGGTTTTTTTTTTTTTTTTTTTTTTTTTTTTTTTTAAATAGTTAGTGCTTTAATCACTATTATTTTAAAACCTTTTTAATTTTGCATCCTCTGCAGGATTACGAGATTCATTTAATTGTGCACCAATCAAAAGTTATTACTACAATCACAAATTACAAGTTAAATACTTAAAACAATAATGTAACTACACGTATTTTAATAAGAACTAAAAAATATAACCCTAAACTAAGGTTTATCTCGAGGTATGAATGAATATAATGAGATGGAATTAACTTTTCTTCTTTTTTTTTTCTTTAAGTGTTAGCCCCCCTTTCAACCACTTAGGGTCATGGAGGGAGGGGCTATCAACATTATGCTATCCCATTCTAAGCATTTATGGCTCAATACGAGCTTTCATTTATCAATAAAAACTTGCCAGGGCGGGATTTGAACCCCCAGCGCCAGGATTGCGAAACCCGAACTCATATCATGATCTACCTTGCCCCCCTCCTAACTCAATAAACTTTTTATAACTATCATACCTTCTATTATCCGTCTTCATTGGTTTCTGAAAACCATCTTCTGTTGGCGAGCGCTTTCGAACATTGTCCATCTTCTTGGTCGAATACATGCGTACACTGTCACTGTCTGTATTCAACTGCAGTTACCCACGAGAAAGACGAATATATTGTCTTATGTCCCGGCTGAGGTAGTTGAATACAGACAGTGACAGTGTACGCATGTATTCGGCCAGAAGATGGACAATGTCCGAAAGCGCTCGCCAACAGAAGATGGTTTGCAGAAACCAATGAAGACGGACAATGGAAGGCATGAGAGTTCTATATTCCTTGGTGGTGGAAATAACCTTTTAGATTATTTACCAAAGTTCTTTACTTTGAAAAAAAATTGAATGTTGAAAAAAAAAGGAGAAGTGGATGCAAATGTATCCGATTACTTCAGTCGTAAGAAAGACTGAACTGAGATTAGGATGTGATCAGTATTTAGCCACGTATTATTCAGGAGGCAAGGAGTAAAATCTTGGTTGGGTGAAATTACCGGATATTAACAATGAATACATAATGAGTATTGACCACACAGGAATATATATTTTTCTTGAAAAAAAGCAAAGAGATAGCTTAGGACTCATTCATCAAAAAATGATCAGTAAAGATAAGTGGATAAATATTTTATTTTGATTGTGGTTTTTTATCCCACGTAAATTTTAAACAATTAATGAGAGGGAACAGAATAAAAAAATCTATCTGTCCTCGCCAGGAATCGAACCTGGATCACTTGCTATCCGGGCCGGTATGCTAGGCATATAAGCATAGCATACCGGCCCGGATAGCAGGTGATCCAGGTTCGATTCCTGGCGGGGACAGATAGATTTTTTTATTCTGTTCCCTCTCATTAATTGTTAATAAGTGGATAAAGATTGTCTTACCTCAGCTAAGGGGGCTTCCTTGGCGAGATCATTACTCTTCGACTCGTCCCTGCTGACGGAGGGTTTGGACTTGTCCTTCTTGGAGAATGAGATGGACCTGAAGGACCACTTCTTTTTGGACTTCTCCTTCTTCTTCTTGTCGGCCTTCTCGTCCGACTTGGGGGTCTCCTTCTGTTCGGGGTCGGTGGGGCTGGCGGGCGTGCTGCTCTCGGCTCCCGCCGGCGAGGTCGGCCCGGACTCCCCGGACTGCTCACCGGCGTCGCCGTTCACCGCCGCCTCCTCCTTGCTCTCTTCCGCAGCGGGTTCCGTCTTCCCTTCCTCGGCGGCATTCCCTTCCTGCAACACCACAACCAAACAAACTCTTCAAAACCCTATAGAAGTAAACAATAAATGCAAAGGAATATAATAAAAATCTGTCTCAGCAAGGGCTCGAACCTGGATCTCATGCTATCCGTGCAAGCGCGTTATCCCATATAAGTACGTTTTTGCATGACAGACAAATTAATAATTTTCACTTTTGCGATGGAAGAAAATTATTTTTCATTTCACCACTGTTACCAGAAATGGACTTCTTTGTATGCAATAGCATGTGTTGCAGGGCTTTACAACTATTCCCGGTAACTATTACACACTCAGTGCGTGATAATAGCTTTAATAATCCACACAAGTTTTGAAAAAGAACCCTAAGGCAAAAAATACTCAAAATTATTTCAACTAAACTCACCTATAGCATTACAATACCACTTAAGCTTCTTGAAACCCACTTAAAGCATCTAAAAATAGGAAAAAATTTACACCCACCAAGTTTCATATTTTTTTAATTCAAAATGGTTCTTATTATAGCGAGAAATTGGCACACTTAATAAATATTATTTTTACTTAAACGTTGAAGGAAAAAAAAAAATAATAAAAAAGGTAGTGGGCATGGGTTGAACGTAAGATTCTCTTTATTTCTCAGGAGAAAAACGTGGTTTTTGCTGAGTATAAGTACTCGGTGGTGTAATGGCTAGGTGTTACACTAACATTTATGAACTCTGAATCAAGAACTGAAATACAATAGAATAAAAAAAAAAATCCTTTTAGTTCTAAAAGGAACAATCAATCTAAAAATATAGAAAATAGAAGAAAAAAAATGAACTACTTACAAAAAGAAAATACTAATATTTCAAATTGCAATTATAATTAAGGCTTTAAAAGGAAGCCTTCTTCCAATGGCATTCCGAAGTATAAAGCCGTGCGAATAGGCACATATGTACACATGTCTGCCAATCGCTGAAGGTTAATCACCCACAGATAACTTTCATTGATTCGCGACGGCATTACAAGACAATTTTTTTTTTTTTTTTTTTTTTCAAACTTTTATATATTTATTACATTTCAGTAAATGTAAAAACATTTTGTAATTTGAATTACAAAACATTTTGTTAGAATAACAAAATTAGAATCGTATGAGGAGAGAAGGTGAACAATGATCCCACTCTCAATACAAGACAATTCGTTTCGTTGAACAGTGCGAAAGTATGTGGAGGCGAATTTGTATCACAGCAAAGCGAAACTGAACAGGGGTAATTTTCTATTGATTAATTTATTTATTTGTTAACTGGTGCGAAGTTACAATATTGAGAAAGTATTATTTTTGTAGTTGGGGTGTTTAATCCCACATTAATTTTAAACAATTACTGCAAGGGAATAGAATACAAAATCTAAACTGTCTCAGCCAGGATTCGAACCACCAAGACTAGCCAGATAAATACTAGTAATGGGAATTTAATAACTTATCTTAGTAGTCTCGGTGGTGTAATGGCTAGCATTCTTGCCCGGATAGCAGGAGATCCAGGTTCGAGTCCTGGCTGAGATTGTTTAGATTTTGTATTCTATTCCCTTGCATTAATTGTTATTAATATAGAGAAAGGTTTTATCACAATTGAACACACCAATATTCCACACTATTTCCTTCACTTTTTTTTTTTTTTAATATCTTATCGCTTCCAAGATTAAATATCTTCTTCAGAGCCCAGGAATCTGAATATCTCTTAGCCGCGAACTCACGTTTATGATTATACTGACAATTTTATAATAACTAGAGTAAATGGCTTACTTGTTAAAGTTAATTTAATTATAACTTGCGCTAAAATATTAGTTAATATAGTATTTAATCCTCATACCTTCTATTCTCCGTCTTCATTGGATTCTGCACACCATCTTCTGTTGGCGAATGTTCGAAAGCTCTCGCCAACGGGAGATGGTGTACAGAAACCAATGAAGACGGAGAATAGAAGGTATGAGAGTTCTATATTCATTGGTGGTAGAAATAACCTTTTAGATTATTTATACTATTTAATATTATTCTTTTCTTTTTTTAAAAAAAAAAAGCATATTTATTAATATGCACTGATCTCGCTGGTATGAGCTCATTGGCGGGAGATAGACGGCCAGCTAAAGGGAGTTTACTCTTGTAATCACCTTGTTTACTCTCTTGGAAAACAACAGACAACAGAGCTCTTTATCTCTCAGGAGGCGTTGATGTCACCACTGCATCTCAGACCAATAACAAGGAATGACTCTCTTCTCCAAGAAAGCAACACACCGGCGATTAGTCAAAATAATATTGGACAGGCGGAGAATTCTTCAGGATCTAGAAGAACACATTGACATTGATCTTAAGAGCTAATTCACTAGAGTACGACATCCAAGACGACCAGCAACTGAACATTTGAAGAGGCTGTATTTATTCATGGGGTCTACTATGGTAAAAATCCCTACCTTTAACAGTTAATTATCTTGCAATGAAAAAAAAAATTTTTTTTAAGAATATTAATTTTATTAAGTGGTTTGTACCAGTTTTTTTATGATTTCCTTATTAGTCCAGGATCAATTTAAGGAAAAAACCTCACTGACTCAGGAAAAAATGGCTAAATAATTAGAGCTGAATATAAAAAATTGAAGTGGAATGGCTCCGGTGAAATGTAGAGGTACTAAATTCAAGTTTTTCATTTACCCTCCTCCCATTTGACGAACTTTCTAGGGCATCCCATTAAATTGAATAGCAATAAATCTGAGCACAACATAAACTAAATAACTTTAAAAGATAATCAGTTTTGATTGGTAAAAAATATTCTTCTTTTAAGTTTTACAATGAAGTTTTATGATTTTAGTTAAGTTAGTTTTTATAGCTGATTAAATTGTAAAGGTTATCTTCAGTTATTGACAATAAAGAAAGAGGGGAAATTTTCCATATGCAACATTTAAGATTGAATACAGACAATAGACAACCACATTACTACAAAATTGAAATATATAATAAAAAGCAATGTCCAAAGATTGTTTAATCAATTTACAGGTTTGTTTAAAGATTAAAGCAACATCTTATGGTCAGCCAAAATTCACACCACCGTATTCAACGGAATTTCACACACACACACAAAAGGTGGGGGGGGGGGGATAAAGTAAAAAAAAAAGTCAGGGTCGTCGAGGTAATAAAAAGCCGCCCCAAGAAAAATCCTGAGGCCAAGTCGCGGGGCTCAAACCAGAGGCAGATAGCTGTAATGTACATCTTATAAAAAATGGTTAGCTCACGTCCAGGTTACTCACAGGCGAAGAATGTAACTTCCTTCTTGTTCGCCTTGTAAGACAAGGTTAAACAAAATATAATAGGAATTGAGGAGTTTATATTTAAAAGGCTACATGCCAACAAATAAGCAACAAAAATTATACTATCTTTACAAAATAAAATATTGAACGAGTTAGTAGGCTATTATTTTTAAAGATTAAACCAATATTATTATTTATCTATACATAATGCGAGTTTAAGTAGTATAATCCCATCAATGAGAACAACTTGTAATATATTTCCTTTGGGATTAGGTAATAAAGCAATTTAAATTAGAACTACGACAAGAATTTAATATTTTTTTTTTCATTTTTCACAGATCCCATACATTGGAGAAGCTAAAGAATATTTTCCGTTAAAAATTTTTTCTACATGCTGCAAGCGCTCCAGCGTCCACTCGCTTTAAAATAATGAAACCAAATTCAATATTTAAGCTTCGTTTTAAAGCGTGGAAATCAAAATTTAAAATTCTTGCTCACTTCGCTATTATTAACGTGTATTACAATAGGTGTAAAATGTAATTTAAATGAAATTTATATTCTATAACTTATAGAAAAACTTTTCTTCTTCTTCTTTCTCTTCCTCCTTAGCGCCTTTCAGCGTGGAGATGTCTCAGTCCAGGCAAACCAAGCCTCCCGATCCCGAGCCAGCGCCCTCATGGCAATCCAATTTTTTCCTCTCTTCTCTCCTACACTTGAGATGTAGTCTGTCCATTGAGTTCTGGATCTCCCTCTGGGACGTTTCCCTGTTGGTCTGGCCTCAAAGTATTTCCTGGCGTCCCGGTCATCATTCATCCGGCAGAGATGTCTAAACCATCCAAGTTGCCTCTTTTCAAGGATATCCTTTAGGGAGCCAAACCCCCAGCTGTTCTCTAATCTTATCATTCCTGACACTATTTCTTCTGGTTCGGCTCGCTATTTTACGAAGGTACCTCTTTCTGCTGCTGTTTAGGTACTTGTCTATTGGTACCCAACTTTCACTTCCATATTAGGAGGGTAGGTTGGTAAACAGCTTTAAAGATATGCAGATTTAAATTTTCCTCCGCCTCCCTTTTCCCTATAACTGTGTTATAGAGGTAGTCGTACATTGAATTTGCCTAAAGAAACTTAATAGTTGTAAAATATAATTTCCCAACATTTACGTACTATAACATTTATACGAAAAAAGCTTATTAAAGAAGAAAACTATGAATGTCACTAAACAAATATGAGCGCTTCCCCCATTCCATTTTTCAGTAGTCATTATTGTCTCATGCTTGTTAGGTTGAATTTCCTCATCAACTCTTTTATATCCATCTTTAGTGAAAGTAAGGAAATCTGCTTACATTGCACGCAACACCTGCGCGACGAGAGAGAGAGAGAGAGAGAGAGAGAGAGAGAGAGAGAGAGAGAAGACGCTTTATCAGCGGGAGGTTGAGGAGTTATCACGCTACGAAAGAGCAGCTCAAGGGACTAACAGTGATTTCACGCCCCGGCAGATCACTCAGCCACCGTCTCAATTTTCCACCAGCTAGAGAGAGCTTAAGCTTCGTTAAACTTTAAAAGCTCAAGCTAAATGATGTGAAGGGAGGGGGCGCAATCTTAACCTTTGGTATTTTTGTCTCTAATCCTTCCGTCAATGAATTAGTCTCTTTACAATGTAGATAAATCTCTTTTAATCCACCGAGATAAGATAAACTGATGAAGAATAAACCTCTAGGTAATTTTTATAGCTCCCAATATTCTCACAAAAGGAACAAACAATTTTAACGAGAAATTATTTTTATTTCTGGGATTTTTTTCACGGGAAAAATCATTTAAAAAGAAAAAATTAAACCAAAGATTTTTATCTGCAAGCTTTCACTATAAGAAGAAATCCCGAATATTTCTATATCATCTGATACGTCGAAATAGTATGACTTATATACTTAAAAAACAATACAATTAGATAATGTTTTATAGATAAGTATATTTATTTTCTTATTTAAGTTACAGATCCCATAGAAACGAAGTGAACTTGAAAACCTATTAATGTACGACAAAAACCATGAGTACAAATGTCTTAAGCAGCGAAATTCTAAATTATAGTTGTTTTAAAACTTTAAGTCCTTTACCCCTTAATTTAAGCCCTAAGAGCCCCTTAACATAAAAAATTTGATCATGCTTATTTATTTAATAATAGGTACCAAGAGGGACAGACTGACAGAAAAAATAATTTATTCAATTATCATTAAAATAGGTTAACTAATTTTTGGTTTAAAAATTTATATATAATTTTAGCATAAATGGCAAGCTTTAAACAAATACCAATTATATTCAAATAAAATTCAAAGCCAGTGCGATCTCCAATCAATCAATTTACATTTTTCGAGGTTTTTATTTCCTATTCTACCTGTTTTGAAAAAAAAAATTCAATTTTTAGGAGATCTATAATATTGATTTTTCAGGCCAAATATCCTTTTATAATAATTTAAGAACTATGCGATATTCCAATTGTTTTGATGCATCTTTTTAAAAAAAACCATTCTTGAGGGAGGGGGGGGGGGCATGATTATGTAATGATACATGGAGAGGGGGGCACGCTTTAAGAAAACATGAAATACTAAGAAAATCTTCATTTTACTAAAGACTATCATTCTTGAAATTTTTGGCCTATCTTGAGACACAAATTACCTTATCTGTTTTCCCTGAAAACACTTACTTCGCTATTGTAATTCAGGGTAAGATACTAAGTGAATAATATATCAAACACCAATATTTTTATTGATAGTCTTCATGATATATTTATTTGAATTAATTTTAAAGTTATCACGATGAGCAGAACAGAACAAGGGCCTGTCAATTCAAAAGTATTTAAATAAAGAAGCAGATCTACTTAAATGCAATTTCAAAAATCACGTTTACCAGATGTGAATCACGTGGATTTGTCAAATGAAATGGTCCCTCTGGTCTTATAAGATTATTTATCCTTTTCAGGGCAACGGGACCAACGATGATCATACTGAAAGCGGGCAGCGCCTTCACAAACAGGAACGGAAGTATGAGTCTACCTAATTTTTCCCAAAAAAATTCTCACATGAGTGAAAATGAATTTTTCATTCCTCTTCCAATTAATATTCATTAGCAACAAACTTTTATAAATACGCACGATCGCGCAAAACCAAAATATTTTCGTAATATATTGAATAAAATATTTTAATCATGGAATTTTTCAAATGTTTTTGGAGCGATAAATATATGTGTTTGTGTGTGTGTGAATAATAGCATATTAATTCCTACTGCAGTTATTCTCTAGAGTACATGCTAACTGATGTCAAGTATTTGAAATTACAAAAACTTTATTAAATTTTTAAATACTAAAAGTTAAATTCAAATTGATCTTGGGTCATAAAGATTCACAAGATATGTTATGAATGTATGACAGTAAAATAAAACAAGTGTTATACACTAATACTTTATTTCTTTAGAATTTATCTTATCAAGTATTTTTATATAATTAAACCTTGAACCTGATATATAAGAAATAATGTTTCAAGAATGATAAAGGAATGAACTGCATAGAGGCTAATTATTTATTTTTTCAAAATAATATTTTCTTGTTGTGAATGTGGGGACTAATGAATTTTCAATTTTTTTTTTTTTCTTTTTCTTTTTTTTTTTAAATATGAATCCTTAAATTTAGAATAAACTGAGCCCAGATGGAATTTCGAATGCTCAGAGTGCACTATTCAGGCGACTATGCCCCACATGGTTCAGCAGGCCTTGTAGGGGAGGAATTCGCTCCCCAGGAGTAGGGGGGAGCCGACAGGTAGGAGGGAAGACAAAGCCTTATAATCCCCATTCCCAAGGGATAGGCAGGTGCTGGATCTTGCCTTTGTGTCTGAAGGGTGGAGACCCAGGCGGCCCCCGTCCACACTACTGCGCTGACATTTACCCCGTGGTGGGGGGAAGGGGGATACGATATTTAACCCCCATAAATTGTAACTACTAGTTGAACATGAATAAATAAACTTAAAAAATAAAATAGAAGCACCAATATTAAAGATATGCTAACAATTACAAAAAATAAAAGTGGATATTTTATTTGTTGGGGTTCGGTCAAAGTAGATCCAAAAAATACAATTTTAAAAAATGTGTATTTTTTTAAAATAAATTTTTATTTGGTTGTGGTTTTTTTATCCCACGTAAATTTTAAACAATTAATGAGAGGGAATAGAATAAAAAAATCTATCTGTCCCAGCCAGGAATCGAATCTGGATCCCCTGCTATCCGGGCCGGTGCATTTACCAGTTACCAGGACGCGCTAGATATCTCATTTTTTAAGTTTAAGAGATTAGGACGAAGTTCTCGTGGTTTAGGCTCTCGCTAGTGTAGAGGGAGTTTAATGAGATATCTAGCGTGTCCTGGTAGCCTAACTGGTAAATCTCATTAATTGTCTAAAATGTGTATTTTTATTCATCTGCCAACGTTTCGGTTCACATTGTAAGTCGTCTTCAGGGCTATCATGAAGGCGAGAGGAGACGTCGTGACACTTAAATGATCCCATTTTCATGACCGATTAAAAAATACACCAAAAACACGTTTTTAAATTTTTTGGATCTACCTTGACCCAAACCAACAAATAAAACATCCACTAATAATATCTAAGGTAAAAAAACAACTCCATTTGAAATAGAAGAAGTAGTTTTTGACAAGAATATTAAAAACAGCATTTAGAACACTGAAGTAATTTTAAAATTAAAAGCTCTGTTAAGATTCATGATTTAATTGAGTGCCCACAAGAAAGAAAGATAAGCGAAAGAATAAAAAATGTTCAAAAATTATTTATTTTTCTTACCTGCGTCACTGGCTCAGCATGGCCGTTTTGGACTTTGACATCCCCTTCTTCGATTTTCTCTAGCTTCTCGGTGGGTTGTCCACCCTCGGCGGCGTCCTTCTTCGGGGTCGATGATATGTCCACCGACCTCTTCGACTGCCTAGCTCCCATCGCTAGCTCTGCAACACACCAAGAAATCCCATCACTGAAAGACAACTGGAGCAGAGTAAGAGGAGGAGAGCCATTCAAGTTTACATACTGCAAAAACACTGGATTAACTTTGCGAAGAGACTCATCAATGCAACTTTAAAAAGGTTAAACAGCAAATATGTTATTACAGATTACATATGTAATCTGTAGAAGGCGAGAGTTCAACACATATTTTCATTTGGATCTTTGGAGGGAGCTGAAATGAAGGTAACACTTAATTAAATAGCGTGCTAAGTGTGATCAGTACAAACTATAGTAAGTCCGTCACCTAAGCAGATTACCTACGTATCAGTAAAGAGGGACATATAAATAAGGGTACATGATGAAATTTAATTTAAAAGCCAGAGAGAACAATTGCCGGAGAATGTGTGATCACTAAAGCTAGGCATCGATAATCGTAAATGTAGTCCTTAACAAACATTTAACGAAAAATGCTATAGAACATAAACTTTAATAATTTTACACCTATTATTCTATAAAAACTTTTCGTTACAGGAAATAGCAATGAAGATATCTTATGATTTGGTCTCCTTCTAAATCCCTTCCCCTTCTCCTCATACGATATCAACCAAAAATGAATAATTTTAAGGACTAACGAGAAAATAACAAATATTGAATTTGGTTTCTACTTTAAAAAACTTATGGGTACCGCTAACACTCGAAATCACGTTCATATCTTTGAAAATATACATTTTTTTTATTTAATATTATTGATTAAAAATTTCATTTACTTATGATGTTTTATACATATTTTATCGTAACGCTAAAAATAACAAAGATTAGATTTTAAATATTGATCTCGTCTTGAACTGCTTAAACGGGTGCGAACGTTCGCCTTAATATCAACAAGCATTTAATTAATCTTATTTTTTTTTTGGTTTACAAATTGCCAGATGAGTGTCTAAAATCAGACAAGACTGATTGCATTAGGAATACCCAAAAGAAAAAAGAAACTTATGAAATTAATAAGTTATTAAAAAAAAAAAAAAAAAAAAAAAACTTTGACTCTTGAAAATAAGTTTCCACTGAAAAAAATCACACAATTGACTCAGAAGTGTAATTCATAGATCATTCATTATAGAAAAAATACAACAACAAATAAAAATACAGGAAGGAATATACATGTAAGTCAATTGCTTATTATTTCCGGTATATAGTCAACATTGGTCAGGTTTGAACTTCTCAAAACAACAATAACCACATGAGAGCAGAGGAAATGTTGTGATCTCCATTATCCAACTCTGCTCAGTATTTTGTTTACTAAAGACAATAGCTTAATAAGGAGAGTTAAGCAGAAGGATACAAATTAACTAAACAAAAGACAGTAAAATTTTGGTAAAATAAATATACAAGTATTTGGAGAGGGCAAGAAGTAACAGTGAAGGTAATTAAGAATGGAGGGAGGGGCAAAG
>KZ808519.1:10501-40006 GCA_000696205.2 Oncopeltus fasciatus | reverse complement strand
CCCCCCCCCCCTAAATATATATGACTAGCTAGCCCGCCCCCTAGTTATCCCCCCCCTCCACCCTAAAATTAGTTATTCTCCCTTGCTCGGAAAATCTACTCCAACATTGCCCAAAAAGAAGTTTACAAGTAAGAGGTTCACGTAGGCTTCCACGGTCCTCTGACATATTTACCAATACTTCTTCCAGGTTCAAACGTGTCTTGGAGTTTTTAGGTGCCAAGCTTCCGCACATCGTGTGATGGCTTCTTCAGGACTGAATGGAGAAACATTTCTCCACCTAATAACTCCAAGACACGGTTGAACCCGGAAGAAGTATTGGTAAATAAGTTTACAAGTAATTAAGAGTTTGATGATATTAACTGAGCCTAGGTCTTTCCTATAATACTCAAATAATAATCAACTATACCCTAATAATCCGAACACAAGAAAATTGGTGATTTTCTAAATAATAAATTAAAGCAGAGATAAAATCGTACTACATCATAAAAATAGATAAATAGATATGGTGACTATGTGTTGAAGATGTTCGGAGGAAGTGGTGGTACCAGAAACTCAGATTCCTCCTTGCTAATTTTCTTTTGCTTAATTTTATTTTTATTTTTTATTGTAACTATAGGATATTTGAAGAATTATAATTATAACTAAATATTGTTCCTCTGCAAGCGCTCCCGTACTTCTCCGTAAGCTAAGATATCAAGTCAATGAAACAGGAAGAAAAATGCTAAGTTGGATTTGAGGTATTTAACATATCTCGCCACGTGGAAATATTTAGGGGGTAGCTGTAATTGCCAAGTAGAGTCTAACTGTTTTTTTTAAATTCCTACCGAAGGCTGGCATGGACTTACGACTTCATTAGCCATTGAAGAATAAGAGTCTCCAGCAATAATCGATTCTCTGAGCTAAATGGACAAGCTATATCTATGTTTTGAAGAAGATTTTGTAAAAAGAAAGTCTTAAAACTTTAGAGGAGTGGCTTAAGAGAGACATATGTCGATCAATTAAATTATGGAGAGAAGCAGAGCGAGAAGATTGATGACGTTTGTAAAAGTCAGCCAATGACCAACATGAACATATGATGCGGGCATGCTGGTCACATATGGAACTGACAGCCACAGAGCTCCTTCAACTATGGTCCACATATGTCATGAGAAGCACTCATTCCAATAGTTCACTTTTCAACTGCGGTAAGCTTAATTATAAGCCATCCAGCAATAAACAATAAACCAAATTTCCCCATAAGCAACACCTTTGCATGCTAAGTAATAATTTGCATTGTATCACTAAAGAAAAATTACCTAACCCATTTAAAGAATTGATTTTTAATTTTTGATATGATAAAGAGTTTGTCAATTTTTATATTGCAACGACATTGTCCGTGGAAAAATAAAAAAAAACCTACTACAATAACCACTTACAAGAATGAAGAATTTAAGCCGTACTTTTAGCCATGAATGGGAGACGAAAAGTGCAACAGGTATACAAACGAACAATGGAAATGCTCCTAAGGCCAACAACAAAGGAAGCTCACACAAAGTAGATCCTACTCAAGAAGAACGGACTTCTTTGCTACAAAGAGTCGAGTTGAAATGACAATATGAAAGAAGAATAAGGACCAATTTCATGTTTGAACACCCAAAATGTTAAGGATGATTTTGTATATAGAGGTCTTGAACAAGCACAAGGAATATATTTACAGGAACTTCCGCGCTGCCGTTGCAAATTCGAGACCCAATATGAACAGGCTTTACACAGAATAAACAACTTACCGGAATTATAATTTTTATTTTTTTAATATGGGAGATTGAATTCATTAAATTGAAAATAAAGAGGTTTTATAACACACCTTTTAAAACAATAAGTACTTTAAATTAATTCATGTAAAGAATACTGAAATAAATGGCTTCTGGCACTGGCCTTCGAAAGGATTTAGCCTGACTGAGCAGTACTGTTATGAATTAGGATGAGGATTTAAATTAACAATTTATAGAAAAGAGGGAGAATTTGTGGGCTCAAAAGAATTAGGGCAGGCAAGTGAGTGTAAAATAATGAGAGAATGATGAAGGGGCATCGTGAGGGGGGTGTGGGAAGCTATTTTAGATGCAGACAACTCCACTGAGTAAATCCTGAAAAAAAAAACACTCCTTTTTCCAGGGTAATTATAAACGAATCATCCCACGTATCGTGCCTTCCCGCCCTCCTCGTCAAGGGAACGGAAATCTTTGTCACTTCCTCACAAAATCATAATTATCAACTGAATGAAAAAAGCGGAAGTCAATTTTAGCGCTGAAGAAACGTTTAAGGAACTTACTCTTTAACGATAGTAAAGAGTGTGGATTGGCCCAAGCGAACCGAAAGGAAATCCCAAGACAGTCCTTTTTTCTACCCATTAGGCCTACCATAATTTTATAAGACTAAATTTCCTCATCTCTTAAGCAAAAAGTACTTCCTAATGTATTCCATTCGATTAAGCACAATAGTTTCCTTCAGCTTAAATCCATACTTGCAATTGGTCCTTAAGCACTAAATTTCAAACAGCTTCTTTAGGTTCCGAAAAGGCTTAGATATAACTTTAACTACTAACCTTTGGTAACTGGAGTTACACAAGGCACACTGATCGGTCATATCATTCTCATTCTCAAGAATTTCGAAATACCCACCCAGCCAAGCACTCCCCTCCCTCCCCTGGACCTGTTTGAAAAAGTCCCCACGGTCAAAAACTCACTATTTGAAAAATCTATTCTTCCCCCTCATCAAGATTTCAAAACAGCTTCACTGTCCTATATCTAGAAGGAATCTTGATATGATGCGTTAAAGAATTAAAGTTGATGAATCGGAATGAGTACAAGGCAAATCTAAGAGAAATATAAAACAAATTCGACAACTCTAGATACTTTAAAAAAAAAAACACTTCCATGTGGAGTACCTAGTTTCTATACTAATTCATTTATAATTATTGAAGGTTCATATTGCACCTAAAAGATAATAGGATAATACAAAATCATAACCAGTGGTATATCAATAATCTAGGCAGACTTGATTTGATTTAAACCTCTTTCGACTACTAGTGGGTTTGTAGATGAACAGGGGTAAATTTAAAAATTTAAATCAAGGAGTAATCTACATCAATATGATTAGCTGTAAAGTAGCCCATTGGCAGTCGACCATTTTCTGCCAGGATGACTGGCCCGCTGTGAACCCTTTTGACGCAAGAATCAAACCATTTAAATTTCATTGATGGATTACATTGAACTCTTCAATCGACTGAATCAATGTTATGGTGAAGTGATGAACCCTTTAGTACCTCTAAAATGTTAATCCACACAAAAAATGATTTGTCCTGAAGTCGCACAAATCTTGCTTAAATCACTCCCTTAAGACGACTCACCATCTTAGCAACAGTTGTTGACTTCTAACCGAAATGCATCTTTCCATCCGTTTAAAACCAGACGATACTGGTCCGCAAAAACACGAACAAAGAAATGTTTAATTTTAGTTAAAGAATAACTAAGAGATTATTAATTAGGATACGAATAGAAAAGTAGAATTAGTAGATGCAATTTAAGTGAGCAAACTAAGTGTTTATTTGAGCTGTTACTTTAAAAAATAAAATAAAATAAAGCTTCATTAAGGGAGATTAATTCAAAAAATTTTAAAATTTTGTCTTAAGAAATATAGAGAATGAAGATCAGAAAACAAATATGTTTAAAGGAGCGTCGGATAAGTTGTGGTGAACTGTAAGGGCCCCTAAATTCTATCGTTGCGTGTTCCGACTCCCGCCCCAGACAAGATTTCCCAGGACCCTGGGTGTTTGGAGCAGAGAGTCCCTGCCCACCATGATCCTAGCCGGTAGAAAGAGAGGTTTAAATATAAATGTAAAATCACTACTCACAGAAAACTCCAGAAACCAACTTACCTGGAAAAAAAAAAAGAACATAAATTTTCTGTTGAGCATTTAATAAATGTATGAAACAATAATTATAATATGGATAAACTAAAGTTTGTCTTTGTACCAAAATTTTAATATTTTATGTCAATGTAAATAATTCCACAGAAAAATGTTTTAATAAAAAAACATTGTCTTGAATATCAATTTAATTCATTATTTTTCCTCATAAAAACAATGAGGAAAATATCTATATATTCTGCGACAATTTTAAATGAAACGGGGAGTAGAGAAGAAATGTAATTATGAGATAATTAATATTTATAAGATGGTAAAATTTTGTCATGATTATCTCTACAATTGTTTATTACCTAAATAAATTATTTCTGGATAAATCAATTATTTATATTCATTTATGGTTGATGGTTAATTGGCCGTCTCGAATATCATGTGAGAATGGTCGGGGTTTCGGTAGCATAGCAGTTTACAATGTGAACAACCACCCTGGGGAGATTTCTCCACTCAACACCATTGCCCTGATGATGGCTTACTAGGTAAGCCGAAACGTTGGCATAAATAAAAATATTACTCCAAATTTTGGTGTATATTTTTTCTTCCTGGCCGAAACCCCGACCATTCTCACATGATATTCGAGACGGCCAACTAACCATCAACCATGTCNTGCTCCGTACTTATGTGCGATGTGCAAACTTGTGCTCCGTACTTATGTGCGATGTGCAAACTTGTGCTCCGTACTTATGTGCGATGTGCAAACTTGTGCTCCGTACTTATGTGCGATGTGCAAACTTGTGCTCCGTACTTATGTGCGATGTGCAAACTTGTGCTCCGTACTTATGTGCGATGTGCAAACTTGTGCTCCGTACTTATGTGCGATGTGCAAACTTGTGCTCCGTACTTATGTGCGATGTGCAAACTTGTGCTCCGTACTTATGTGCGATGTGCAAACTTGTGCTCCGTACTTATGTGCGATGTGCAAACTTGTGCTCCGTACTTATGTGCGATGTGCAAACTTGTGCTCCGTACTTATGTGCGATGTGCAAACTTGTGCTCCGTACTTATGTGCGATGTGCAAACTTGTGCTCCGTACTTATGTGCGATGTGCAAACTTGTGCTCCGTACTTATGTGCGATGTGCAAACTTGTGCTCCGTACTTATGTGCGATGTGCAAACTTGTGCTCCGTACTTATGTGCGATGTGCAAACTTGTGCTCCGTACTTATGTGCGATGTGCAAACTTGTGCTCCGTACTTATGTGCGATGTGCAAACTTGTGCTCCGTACTTATGTGCGATGTGCAAACTTGTGCTCCGTACTTATGTGCGATGTGCAAACTTGTGGTATGTAGAGCCTTGACAGACACATACGCATTTAAGTGTGTATCAGAGAAAATATAAATAATAAAAAAGTACAATGAATCTGTCATGAGAACAACCTTAACATTCCTTCTACAATCGCTTAAAAAAATTTTTTTAGTTCGTTTAATACAACTTTTTTTAATTATTATTCTAGTTTCAGATAAAACTAACTGTTTAAAACAGTAAAGAAAATCATTAATGATTTATTGGGGGCATTTCTTCTTCCTAATCCAAAACAGCATTGATCAATTGGTATTTTTAAATTAATTTTTTTTTTTTTTTTTTTGAGTGACTGATAATTCCTAGTACCTGTATATTACAATAGGGAAGTAATAGCATTACTTGCTTTGGATTTTGATCTGAATGTTCATCGTAGGGTGAAAGTGACTGAAGAAGATGTGTGATTGCTTCACAGGAGAGGAATGCTACTTGAGAGGAATGCTCTTCCCGAAGCACTTTTCTAGCAACTACATACATACACAACATATCAGTAACATACATATACATAAATACACAACATATCAGTAACACGTTTGCTGCTGAGGTATGTGGACCCCATTCCAGCTGAAGCCCTGCCGAACAACGTTGTTGTTCTTATCCTGAGGGTTATCCTCACACAACAGAGGGAGCCCTGTTTTTCAGCCACATACAGCAACCCCTAGTTCCATACACGCCTCCGCCTAGCCGTCTTTTCCTATTTTATTACCCTCGCCCTACCCACAACATAAATAAGATTTTTTCCCCCCTCCTGTGTTTGGTTGTGTGAAACCTCTATAATATATATATTTATCACGTGCTGAGCTCTTGGAAAAGGGGGAAAAAATACAACTCTCTTACATCAGCTTTACTTGTAAAAAAAAAATTTAAAGAGATATTGGGACTCTGCGAATAACTAAGGGAAGATGAAAAAATAAATGTCTTTGGGTGGTCCATTTTACTGAACCACTTACTATGGCTACAAAAATAAATAACTGAAAATTTTAAAAAACAATATTTTTTTGTGGTATTTAATCCCACGTAAATTTTAACAATTTTTAGTGCAAGGGAACAGAATAAAAAATCTAACTGTCCCAGCTAGGACACAAACCTGGATCTCCTGCTATCCGGGCCGGTGCATTTACCAATTAAGCTACCAGGACAAGTCTGATAAGTTATAAAATTCCCCGCCCTAAATGCCAGACTTGTCCTGGTAGCATAATTGGTAAATGCACCGGCCCGGACACCAGGAGATCCAGCATTCTGGGACAGTTAGTTATTTTATTCTGTTCCCTTGCACTAAAATTTGTTAATATTTTTTTTTTTTTAATTATCTCAGTGTATCTCAAATTTAAGCTGATCATATACAGGTATTATTTTAAAAATCTTTAATTCGTATGAGCGTTAGAAAGTCTTCCACTGTAGGGAAAGTAAATTCACTGTTTTTTTAGTTCTAATTTAGAACTACTCACAAGCGGCAAACTTTTTAGGTAGAGTACTACAGAGACTGGAGAAATATCCCAGAGACTCACAAGGGTAAAGAACTCATAGATTTATTTCTCAAATAATTCATCCCCTAACCGTTTTTCGTGTTGTTTCAACGGCAAGAGTGCATCATTTGTAATTCCTTTGTTTCACGAAAAGCGCAGACAAGGCCGTGTCCATTCAACCAGCTGCAGGATTGATTTTGTATGGATAATCGCCTTTCACGTCGGGTAATGTGGCTAACGCTACCAGAAAGAGCCAATCGTCTAAAACTCCCCTGAAAAACCTTTAAGTAAATCGCACTAAAACGATTTTTGGTAGGTTTTGTGGTGCAAATGTTATAAAATTATTTGGAATAAAATTAGAATATGAAATCAAATCCAGTATTGAGTAAATTTTCAACAAGTTTTAATTTATAAATCCATGTAGCTGGACAAATCCATGAAAGTACATGAGTAAACATAATAATTCCCAGGTTTAAGGCGTATATTTAATTATTATTTATAATTTCTAAATAAATAAATAATTCAAAATAATGTAAGGAGTCAAACATGGGTAACGACTCCATTTCTTTGTAGGATATTAGGTAAAATAATAACAGTAGATGAAAAGTTGTAAATATATTATATAAGTGCTACTTTACTTTACACTTTTGAGGCTTTAAGAAAAACGAACAAAATTTCACCAAATTTGTATGCGGATTCAGAAAAGTGCTACAACTAGAGTACTATGAACTTCGTTAATTTGAAGGTGTAATTATTGAAAGTAGTAAAGATAGAAATATGAAGGAAGGCATATAAAATTTAATGAATGAAAAAAAATGAACAAATGTGTTTGAGCGGGATTAGTTATATGATAAGATTAGAATTGCAATTTTGTTATGCAAAATACTGTTAAGAAAATTTGTCATCTGTAAAGTCATAAAGTACATTATATTATTTAATGATTATTACATGTTTCTGAAAGTTAATACAAACAAAGTAATCTTAGCTATAAATATAATTGCACACGTGACAATCATAGGTGTTTGTGAAAATTAAGAGCAAACATTGTTTCATTAAAACAAGTGACACTTGAACTATTCAATTCAGGAAATATGATTCATACCCAAGTGCTCTTCTTTTTTTATATGCAGAAGGCGTCATTCGACAAATAACTAAAATCATGAATAAGAGATTGAGTTTTGACGGTAGACGCAATTCTTCATAGAAATAGTATGAGCAATTTGTAGAAGCATATAAACAAGAAATAGTTGAATTTTTTATTTTCAACAACATAACAGAAAAATTTAAGAAAATAAGTAATCTTATGTTTCTCAGTAACTTAGAGCGAAGGGCCGCTAGATCAATAACCTCAATTACGACTGACTTAGCTGTCTTCACCTGAAAATTTCAGGCAGGTTAACCTATTTCTGAGACGGGACGAAGCAATGAATTGAATATGACGAGTGCTCCAACTCAGAATGCCAAAATACTCAATGACTGTTTCTGAATACTTAGTCCATGAATTATTTACTACAGCACTGGTTACTTATTAATAATGTGGCTCACAGTTCATGCCCATATACCTGGACTATGTGTGGTAGCCCAGAGCAGGGAATTCCAGACCCATAACACAATAAATATCGGATGTCCCGAATTCCTAACTTGTCGACTCATTTGGGCTTGAAGGATTTCACTGTGAGGGTACAATGATGATATCTATCCCGAGAGCTTAGCAAATAAAAATTTGATAAAGTGCGAAGCATGGAATATTTTCTCAACCTTTGTTAAATATTTAAACAATTGNGACCGAGCTCAAATTATGATATTTTCATAAAATAATTGTAAAATGCAACGACAAATTAAGAAAGCAACTTCAAAATAGAACACTCAATCCCACATATTCAATCTTACATCAATTAAAACAATGAATATTGTTATTTTGTTTGCTAAGTTTTTTTTTTTCTTTTTCAATAAGTATGATTTATAGGACTTAAATACCAGTTTTTACAATTCTAATTGAATAGGTTAGATATGAATGAAATAATAAAAACATGGCTATTTACTATTGTTTAGACCCCCCCCCCCACCACACACAAATTGTACCTCATTCGAGCATTAACGGTAGGCGATACGACGAAAATTATAGGAAATATAGTAAATACAAAACTCGATACAATTGTAAAAATTTATCGATTTTTGAATGCCAGGGCAATTTCAAACTTACAACCCTTAAATTAACAACCTTTGAGGAGGTGGGTTAGGCTTAAATGCATTTAGGCACTGTTGAAGCAGATAAAACTTATACATCCCAAATTACTTAAGTTTATTTTCAGCCGTATCGGTGAAATTTCGTTTACGCCATTTAAATGTTTTAATTATAATAAATGTTCGTATTATACGTATCCTGAAACGTAAAGCAATAAATTTTGAACGGGAAAACTATCAAAATATTTTATTTTATACTATTACAATATTTATATATATTCTCGGTCGATTGTATTTATAGAGAAAATTAAATACAAAATACACAAAGATGAATGCATTATCAGCTTTTATCCTCGCTTACGAGTCTATCTCTCCCTTCACTCAGAGCAGCTGTTCTTTTTTTTTGGGGGAGGTTTGTGGTGGAACATATTGGAACCATATGCAGTCCCTTAGAGAGGCTAGTCTATACTGAATATACCCCAACAGCTACATAACTATGGAAATCACTTCATAGACACAGTACATTAGTTAAGAGCCGGGATATCTCACTTATATTTTGTAAAGTAAATTTTAGGGGAAATTTTTTTAAAAATTATATTAAAAAAAAAAAAACTGAGTTAATTTAAAAAGGTAATTCACTAAGCACAGATCACCGGTGGGCAATAATTTATAACTTTTTGGAGTCAAGAGTTAACTAGTCAGATAACTTTCAGTATTATTAGCAGAGCATAAAAGACTCATGTTAGCCATAAAGAGATTAGTTATAGACCAACGCCCCAAAAAAATTAATAAAATTTCGAAACTATTACGTAACATATTAATTATCCAGTAAATGTGTAAATGAAAATAAATAAATACCGGTGCAAATAAAAGTTACCGCAAGAGAAAAGTATATATACGGAAGCACACTAATTCGTGATTAAAACTAAGTTGTATTTTTATATACAAATCGTCAAGACATTTATTAAGGCAGCTTAAAAAGTAATTATATACAATTTCTGAACAGTTGTCACCCTGAAATGTATATATTAGACTCCAAATATGTCATAACTGAATGAAAGGTGAGAAGGGTCCTTGATAACCTCAGGCCCCTGCCAAAACTACTCCGTTAAATATAGGTCCATAGAAAGGTTAAATAACAGGTCAAGGACCAAACCGTTACAAAAATAATCCTGCTCCTACATTAAACGTAATTGTTACACCCTAATAATAATAAATAACGGTACTATATATCGTTAACAAAGCAAAGTTACGTCAAACCAATGTTAAGAACTCAGTTCAAAAACATTCCGTCTTCCAAATTGCAAGTCAGTGAATAACACTAACAAGGAACTCCATCCATCAGGATCTTGACATTAATTAGAACTGTCAGGAGAAGAGAACGTGCACAATAAATGTTTTTTAATCGTCCGGGCTTAAACCAAGATAAGGAAGAATTGTATAACAGTTCGTTCAATACCACCGTTGGAAACTAATGCCACGGTTCATTAGATAACTGAAAATTAATAAAAGAAGTCCGCAGTTTTATTGGTATATGGGGGTTTATGTAATAGATTGATGCAGTAATATTACAATTTTGGCACGATAAGAAAGTCCCAAGGGGGGAGTATGTTGAAATTAACTCCTTCCCAATAATGATGGTAGCTACTAAGTAGGTTAACTCATGTGGTCTATGTTAAGACTAGTCCAAAAGAAACATTTTTACATTACCAAGTAATGTACAATAAATGGACTTAATTTATAAAGATTGTCATCAATCAGTTTCGATCCTACACACGGGAGAAGCCGAAAAACGGTCAGTTTTTAATATAAAAAATATGAACTTAAACGTACATGTCCGTTCGTCGACCAGTAAATTGTCTTTGTTTTCCACAAAATATTTTTTATAAGCAAAATAAAGTCTTAAGATTATTTTTTTGTTGTTGGTAATCCCTGGAGGACTTGGTTTGTAAAATCGGGTGATGAGGTAATAGGAAACTACATAATATTCAAATATATGTACTCCATTCTTATTTATGTTAGACGAAAAATAATTACTGAACTATTACGCGCTAAAAATAATTTCCTCTCCCAACACAAACTTTTACAGAAATAAAGAAAAAAGATACTAAGACAGATAATTAAAATAGTTTCTCTTTGTCTCGGAGCTGCCCCAGGGGAGATAAAAATCCCTTTTTTACTGCCAACTAGTTTGACAAAACTGGCTGCGTTTCTTATTTTTATGTGACGGGCCTTTATATCGTAAGAATATAAATCCAGGACAAAATTATTAAAGGTAAACTTATAAGATTATTTTTTGCTCTTTAATATCACCTTATTTTTAAATTAGTGCGGAAGCTGGATTTGAACGTGTCACCTACAAGATTACTTAAAACCTAAAAAATAACCTGCTTGCATGCTGAAATAACCATGCATTCTGGATTTGTCATATATTTAATTTTTATCCAAATGATCAGAGCCAAGCTCCCCAATCAAATCGATTCAAAATATCTATTAATATCACAATAATTCATGAAGTAATAAATTAATATAAACAAGTATTACATTCTCTAGAAATTAATGAATATTCCATTCTCCTTATCATTTATATATTATATTATTTATATTACTATGGAAATTCGGGAAATGGACGAGGCATTATCTCTTAAGACCATTTAACTATATTAACTTAAATTCGATTGGAAGTTTTTTTTCTTTTGATGCACCAGGTTACATGCCAATAACAAATTCAACATGAACATTTTCCAGCTTGTAACTATTTTTGTGCTTTGTAACATAAAACGTTGGGTTAAATTAGACGCCTAAGACATGCTCTTCCACAAGAAAAAGTAATGTTAAATCTTATGCTCAGACATAGACTTCAGAGACTAGAGAAATTAGTGTTTCAGCCAGGATAAGAAAAATAAAATACTCCAAAATTGTTGGGATAATTTTTATTTTTAATTTCACTTTTAAGTCATCATCAGGAAGATAGTGATGTCTGGGGAATCTTCGAGAGAATTTTATGGTCACATCTCAGAGTCCAGAACTAAACTTCTTACTTAACTTACTTAAGAACTAAGCTTTCTTACTTAACTTACAGTTCATTACTGAGATGTGACCACATACCCCCCTTGGAGATCTCTCAAGACATCACTATCGCCCCTATGATGACTTAGTTAGTCGAATCGTCGGCAATAATAAAACAATTATCCAAAAATTTTGGAGTATTTTATTTTTCCCGATCCTGGCAGAAACTCTTGACTGACTTCTTGAGCACAAGACTCGACGGCCAACGAGCCTCCAACCATAACTTCCTAGAGTGCATTGCTTTGATGACTACCCATAACACAACTTATAATGGGTAAGGAATGCTTTTTATGAATTTATTATTATTATTATTATATATGTATATATATATATATATATATATATATATATATGCAAATAGAAATTGGTCTACGGTAGGGGTTGTTAGGTTGGTAGAGGCGACCAGCTGTGAGGGCCAAGAACCGGCCGGGGACTTGTACTTTTTTCCTTGCAAGTTTGCAGCAAGTTGTTACCCGTCTGACTGGTTCCCAACTACAGCTTCCCAAACCTCCGAGAGTGCGCTGCCCTCACATCTACCTCGCCACCATCCCCCAACCCTTAACGATAAAATGTCTCTTTCCCCACTTACTCGTCATAATTACTGGCATATTTGCTGGAGATTTAATAGTAATTAGAGGGCATTCGATGTATGGATCAAGCAAGGTATTCAGGAACGGTTCTCTCTATTCCAGACATATAAAACAACTGTCAATGGAAAGTAATGCAGTAATCTTTAAAGAGGTTTGCTATACTTGGGTAAATATAAGCATTTTGCATGTGACCACCACAAAAAAGATTCACTGCAATACTGCAAAGCAATGATTGATAACAATGGCAATCCCAAGTGCCCAAGATTGCACACACACACAGGTCAGTTTATATTTTAAAAGACCAAGTCTCACCTAGGAGTTGCGCTAAAGAATGCATTACATGTCCTGCGAGAAGACGCCGGAGAAGCTACATAAAAAATAATATAATCCGGCATTAAGTGGAACAAGATACATTCTTGTGAGCAGACAAAAGTCACGTTCGTTGTAAGTAGAAAGTGACTGTTGCGCAACAGTACGTTCAAGAATGAAGTCCGCCACAAGAGATATCAGTCTGAGCCTTGAGTGATGTCTCTGGAGAGGAATTACCAGGGAATTATAGAACTGTGAACTACATCTGTATATTATTAGCACATCTGCTGCCGACATGAGGACAGCAAGCCTTCTTCTGATAGGCATTTGGCTCTAGAGGAGACACCAACACTTCACTATCACTAAATTCTATCTCAGCAACTCTCAAATCCAAACCAATAGCCGATTCCACCTTCCGCCAATTCAAACAGAACTACTCAATTTTAAAGTATTTTTCATAATTAATATTGACAATTATGAGAAATAAATACTAATGAAAACTAGCTAATACTTCCGATATTTTAACAGAAAAATTAAATACATAAAGAGAAGAAAATTGGGATAAATATCTTATATATCACTTTATTAGAATTTCATACTAATGAAACTGTTAAAGAGAGTAATTCACAGAATAAATCGAGTAATTTTTCCATTTCATCACTGGTAAGACCAAACAGAGAACAATTACTTTCTTCCAAATTATTTTTGGAGTTACTATATTCAATATTCAAATCAATTATTAACTTATGTTTTTTAAGTATCTCTTGTATATATATATAATTCAAAATAAATATAGCAAAAGATACTCTAGCATAGTACAATCGGAACTATTAAACCTCTTCTTCCCTCACGAAATTATGAAAAATTTAGACTGCAATTTACAATGTGAATTTTAAATCAAAAACTTTAATGGATTATTTATTGTTATATCTTTTGCTCTTATATAGAAAGAGTTACTTAAAAAATATACATAAAATTAGATTCTAAAAGAGACTTTCCCCAAGAGGAAAATTGTAAAAGCGATGAAACATTCTCTTCACAGATGACCGTTCAACAGATAAGTCGAAAGTACACAGACACACCCAGATGTCAATCAGAGAAGATAAAATATACAATTGAAATTTATTTGAAGGGAGCAATAATAAATGTATTGGCGATGAAAGATCATCAGTTTCAAGGATACCTAGGCAGGTTGTTGGCAAGCTAGCGTTGTATTTACCAAAGTGCTAGTGTTTTTATCCATTTCCCTAAATAAAAGGATTAATAGTCATCCATATCGGTGCTATATCAGACCTTAAAATATATTCAAATGATCAAAAGGTTTATTATCACTACCAATGAATATAGAACTATCATACCTTCTATTATCCGTCTCCATTGGTTTCTGCAAACCATCTTCTGTTGGCGAGCGCTTTCGGACACTGTCCATCCTCGAGGCCGAATACATGTGTTCACTGTTACTGTCTGTATTCAACAACGAGGATGGATTATGTCCGAAGGCGCTCGCCAACAGAAGATGGTTTGCGGAAACCAATGAAGACGGATAATAGAAGCTATGATATTCAAATGCAGTTACTAGCTCACCTAAAAAACCAAACATATCCTCCCCTGTATGTATTTGTCGAATAAAAATTATATGAAGAATGTTTTGAGGAAATTAAATTGAAAAACTAGAGTCAGATTAAGCGCAGACAGTTATCATTCGCCTGCCATTAACATCCCACAGCCAACACACGCGCAAACAATATGACCAACAAATAGGAAGGAACAGCATGATATAAGAGTTTATTTATTTATTTGGTGTGTGTGTGTGGTGTGTGTGGTGTGTGTGTATGTGTATGTGTGTGTGTGTGGTGCGTGCGTGGTGTGTGTGTGGTGTGTGCGTGCGTGCGTGCGTGCGTGCGTGCAAGTAACTAACTTTATCCTTTAAAATTTATTTATCGGGAATGGTTGACTTAAGTGATGACAATTGCAGCTATATAATTATTAAAAATTAATAAAATATTTTCACTCAAAATTAAGGTTAACTATCACTCAATTGGTTTCATTTCGGCCGTTAATGATTTTATTAGTACATTTTGCATTTTAAATGATTAAATTTTCAATGTAAAATTAAAAAGCCAAAAATCAATCATAGGAGCAGCGTAAATACGAATAACATGGAATCACTGATTTGATTTCAAAGACAGATAAGGGCGATAAACGGAAAATCTAATATATATGAGACTGGCTATAGACAGATCGGGGACTAAGTTCAATCCCAAATGTATTTTTGTTTAGTTTCTTTTGAATGAATTTTGTGCACTAAACATGTCAAAAATTACATTTCGCACTAATTATATTTTATAATTTTTTTCATAATATAAATAATAACGAAGATAATAGTTATTGTTATTAAATAAAGAAGATTAATTCTCCTCATCCGATTTAATGTAAAAATTAGTTAATTTAACAATGGAAAATATTTATAAAAAAAAACCCTAAATACATAATTTATTTTTCATTCACACAAACCTTGTACTCAATAGTCACTTCCACCAAATAGAACTTCGTTATGAAGTAGTTATTTTCATGTCTACTTACAACAAAGAAAAACACAATGACTTTTACAAATCAATCACATTGAATCGTACCAATTTACCAGGTCAATTAAGCAATTATCAAAGCCACACTCAATTATATAATTTTTCTTTAATGGTGATATCGAATCAATTTTATCATTGAATCAGTGAGTAAACAAAGTAGAAAGTGACTGTTGCGCAACAGTACGTTCAAGAATGAAGTCCGCCACAAGAGATATCAGTCTGAGCCTTGAGTGATGTCTCTGGAGAGGAATTACCAGGGAATTATAGAACTGTGAACTACATCTGTATATTATTAGCACATCTGCTGCCGACATGAGGACAGCAAGCCTTCTTCTGATAGGCATTTGGCTCTAGAGGAGACACCAACACTTCACTATCACTAAATTCTATCTCAGCAACTCTCAAATCCAAACCAATAGCCGATTCCACCTTCCGCCAATTCAAACAGAACTACTCAATTTTAAAGTATTTTTCATAATTAATATTGACAATTATGAGAAATAAATACTAATGAAAACTAGCTAATACTTCCGATATTTTAACAGAAAAATTAAATACATAAAGAGAAGAAAATTGGGATAAATATCTTATATATCACTTTATTAGAATTTCATACTAATGAAACTGTTAAAGAGAGTAATTCACAGAATAAATCGAGTAATTTTTCCATTTCATCACTGGTAAGACCAAACAGAGAACAATTACTTTCTTCCAAATTATTTTTGGAGTTACTATATTCAATATTCAAATCAATTATTAACTTATGTTTTTTAAGTATCTCTTGTATATATATATAATTCAAAATAAATATAGCAAAAGATACTCTAGCATAGTACANAGACATCTTCATTTCTGAGTTATTGATTCTCCATTACATAAAAAGGAGAGGGATTAAAATAATGAAAAATATTATTTAAATGCTAAAAATAGTTGGAAGGAATAAACCAAATGTATAAATGGTTGAGGAGCACAAACAAATTTTACATTTGAAGAAGGCTTGGATAATTAGGATAATTGTGAATTTACCATGCACTCTGCCAGCAATGAATAGTTCATTAAGAACAGAAATATACCAGTAGCTCATTCACAAATCCAAAAGTGAAGTGTTGAAAGAGAAGATGAACAAATTGTCAGGAACGGAATAGTTACTTGGGTATTGTTCAGGCAATCAGATGTTCCCGGTTATTATTATTGTTATTTTTCTTTTTTTATTTCCAAGGCAGTCTGATGGGGTAACAAAAGCACATTAAAGGCTGTATGTTACAAACAAACAGAAAAATCCCTTCCAAAACAATCGCTATTGGGGCGCAAGCATATTTCTTAATAATAATGCGTTAGAATATAGAAGAGTACCCAATACAACTATACACATAATTTGTTAGAAGAGTATATTTCAAAACTCTTAAATGCACTATAAAAAAATAAAAAAAATTTTTCTCCTAAAAATTATTATTATTTAGAATTGTATTCTTTCTTACCAGCATAGAATTTTCCCGAACAAATGAAATGAAAAATAATTGATATTTAGTACAGGTAACTCTTTGGTACTTTGGCCTAGACAGAAATTATTGGTCATATCAGAAATTGTTTCAGAAGACTTCTAAAAAAACTTTAAAAAATTTACAATGAGATAAAAAGCAATAACTACTGTCAATGTTGCGAATATTCGTTGCTTTTCAGCTTTGTCGCTTTTAAATAATCTAAAAGGTTATTTTTACTATCAATGTTTATAGGACTATCGTACCTTCTATTATCCGTCTTCATTAGTTTCTGCACACCATCTTCTGTTGGCGAGCGCTTTCGGACATAGTACATCTCCTTGGCCAAGAAGATGGACAATGTCCGAAAGCGCTCGCCAACAGAAGATGGTTTAAGAAACCAATGAAGACGGATAATAGAAGGTATGATATTTTGTCGCTTTTACTTATCAATGAGTTTGGAGCTACAATAATTAAATTTTAATTACAAATAAGTGTAGAAAATTTTCCAAAACTCTTGTAAAATATTTCATATTAAACATGAATTATTTAATGATTGAAAAAATAAAGTTTACTTTCACTTAGCAGGTAGGTTTTTCGAATCCCCGATATACCGAACGAAACACGAAACGCATCTGTTTTTTCGACATATGGGTGGGGCTATCTAACCAATTCTAAAAATCCAAGAATTATTTATTATTTGTTACCCAAGAATGTACAGGTTGATTTTTATTCCTCGAGGATGGGATTCGAACTTCCAGCACTGGGAGTTTCATCCCCTTTGGGTTAGACCCTGTGAGGAAGGTTTGCTGCGTCCTTTCGGATTGCTCGATATAATCTCCACTTTATACACACACATATTTCCCAAATCATAACTGGTCGGGAGTACAAAGCGTGGCAGGAGCGGGAGGGGAGGGCGACGGGAGGGGGGAGTAGTATAGTACTATAGTTAGAGTTAGGGCAGCCCCACTCTGTAGAGTTCGGTTTGCCTCGTTGAAGCAGCGGATGTACGACAGTTGGCAGCAGGGCCAAGACACTTTCCTTCCTGTCGTGGGCTACGATGGTTATTTCCAGAGCTTCCATTAATTCAACAACAAACAAGGACTTAGGCGGTAAAATAATTGCGTTTCCGACAACAGGAGTTCACGCTAATAGAAACACAATGAGAAGAACTCTGCTACAAGCGCAACGACATGTGCTAAAACATCTTCTCCAACATCTACGCCATGTAGGTACTTTGCAACAGATAAGTTTCTTTGAAATGATAAGAAACACAATAAATTATTTTTATAAATATTAATTTAGTTGTGGTTTATTATCCCAAGTAAACTTTAAACTTATAGCTCGTTCCGGTGGTGTAATGGAAGCATACCCGGGCCGGAAAGCAAGAGATCCAGGTTCGAGTCCTGGCTGGGACAGATAGATTGTTTATTCTATTCCCTCTCATTAATTGTTTAAAGTTTACGAGGGATAATAAACCACATCTTAATTAATATTTATAAATGAAAATAATAAAAAAAGTAAATAACGAGAGTCGATAAATAGCTAGACAATGTCAGGTCCTTCGAGCATTAGACGATGTATTCGTCTTTCTCGTGGGTTAGGCTCTCGCTAGTGTGTTGGGAATTTAATAACTTATCTAGCTCGTCCAGGTGGTGTAATGGAAGCATACCGGCCCGGAAAGCAGGAGATCCAGGTTCGCGTCCTGGCTGGGACAGTTAGATTTTTTTATTCTATATCCTCTCATTAATTGTTTACAATCAATTACTATTACAAGTATATACTAGTCATAGATATTACATTCTTTAATGAAGTAATTACTGACTATGTGTAGTAGAAGGCAATAATGAGAACATGATTGGTTTGGATTAGATTCAAAGATACATTAAACAGATAACGATTATAATAAACAAGTTAATTCCTGATTGTAATATCTATCACTGAAATGAACCCATGAATAGTAAAGAACGGCTTAAACAAAGTAGCAATCTACTTTCGAAACAATTTAGGAAAAGCTAAGGTGGGGATTCGATTACAAATATATTTAAAAAATATTATGTAAAAAATATGTATTCTCAAAAGAAACATCCAGAACCAATCACTCCTCTATCGAAAGCTGTAAAGGGGTTTTATTTCCCTATTTTATTAAGGAATTATTGAAAGAGTGGGATACACGCAATTGGAAGAGTGGGACTGTATCCTTACCTGCCACTCACATCACATCACTTTCCTCAAAACTATAATAAGTGAGCTCAACTTAACGAATGAAGTGTTCGGGGATTTAGGGGCGATCAACCCTTAAATTATTACGCCCAATGAAGTGTTCGTCTCCGCCATATTAGCCTTCTACGCGGTGGAAATTTCTCTCCAAACTAAAATAATTCCTCGAAAGGAACCACTTATTAAGTTCTATTTACTGTGTGTAATAAAACACATATGAAATGACATCCTAACGATGAGGCACTTGAACCTAAATCTTTCACAAGAGAGGGCTAAAGTAAGAGGGAGTATGTCACAATAAAGAGCGCAAGCATATGCCGGCGTGTGGAAGGAAATGAATTAAGAACACAAGCGGCTATTATGAGGAAGGAGTGCGATAAGGGAGAAGTGGATCCTCTCTAGACGGCAAGGACCCGTCAGAGGGTGGAGGGGCAGGAACAATTAGGGGTAGGAATGGGGGGGGGGGGTTTGCATAACAACGCCTCTGCAGTCCTACACATATACGTTACGCGGCATAAATGCTAGAACTTTACTAACACACACCCATTTCTGTGTATGTGTATGCACACACACACACACAAAATTTATAGAAAATTAAACAGTTGCAACTGCGATATATATAGTAAAGAAGAACAGGTGAGATAAAGAGTGTAGTGAGCACACAAAAATTTTCTTTTCTTTTCTTTTTTTCAATCACGAAGAGTAAAATTTTCAGGGATTTTTCGCCTTTCATCAGTGAGGAGTCTCTGAAAGTCTCTTCACTCCTCACTGACGAGGAGTGTGGAGGAACTGTGTGTTCACTGCTTTATCCCACCTCATCTTGTTTACTATATAATGAATATAGAACTATCATACCTTCTATTATCCGTCTTCATTGGTTTCTGCAAACCATCTTCTGTTGGCGAGCGCTTTCGGACACTGTCCATCCTCGAGGCCGAATACATGTGTTCACTGTTACTGTCTGTATTCAACAACGAGGATGGATTATGTCCGAAGGCGCTCGCCAACAGAAGATGGTTTGCGGAAACCAATGAAGACGGATAATAGAAGCTATGATATTCAAATGCAGTTACTAGCTCACCTAAAAAACCAAACATATCCTCCCCTGTATGTATTTGTCGAATAAAAATTATATGAAGAATGTTTTGAGGAAATTAAATTGAAAAACTAGAGTCAGATTAAGCGCAGACAGTTATCATTCGCCTGCCATTAACATCCCACAGCCAACACACGCGCAAACAATATGACCAACAAATAGGAAGGAACAGCATGATATAAGAGTTTATTTATTTATTTGGTGTGTGTGTGTGNTCTTATAGAGAGTCAAAGAGAGAGAGAGAGAGTGAGAGAGATTTAGAGAACCTGTAAACTCATTATTTGATAAAAATTCCGATTCATATTATACTCTCACAAATCTTTTGTCTGGATTGTGCTATGATCAAAGAATAAAATATGTTTGGTACAATACAAATATATATATTCACACACATGTGAGCGCGCGCGCGCGTGATATGAATTCTACCTTGCTGATTTTTTTTAAATCAGCTTAAATTTAATATTCTGGGTTAACTGTCATAAACAGAAGCGAAGAACAACAATTTTTATTTCTGAAATGGTAAATTCTCCCACTTAAAGAGACACAAGAGGAGCACTGAACAATGTGGTTTGAGTAGAGGTTGGTGCAATATATGAAACCGGTATGTTCAACCATCACCAGAGTCTGAAGATCTTCTTTCAGTCAGAACACAGTAGTGCACGGATGAGACAACAATGAGCTGTAGGCAAAATGAAATAATGAAATGCATCAGCATAAGGTAGGGAATGGATCTTTAGTCTTTCTATAAAGGGTCGCAAGGATCCCGCTAAGAGCTTATGCAAATGAAATCAGCTTGGAAAAATATGTGTTCCAAGTACCGTTGCAGCTAGCTCTCAAGAAGACAAAAATGTCGACAATATGAAGTACAAAAAAAAAAAAAAAATCAAATCACCCAAAATAAAAAAATGAGTACACAATATAAAGTGACAGCAGGAAAAATGTTACGTAAAAAAAGGATAGGGGAATAGGAGGTTTGTGATGAGTTGACAGACTATAAGACGACGGTAAATAGGGAGGAAATGTCTGCCGAGGAGGGTGGCTGTTGGGGCAGATCTAATGCGGCCATTCTGAGCAACCCTAAGGCAATGGATCAGCGAGGGGTTGGTGGTCGACATGAAGACTACCTACCCCACGTAGCAACGCTCACTAGCCCCATCTGCATCTGGCCACTGTTAACATATTGCCGTTAATTAATGAAAGCCAAATCATCTAACATCTAATTTAGTTTAACAGATGTTAATGCGAGATAAAAATGGATTTGAGGCATTAGGGGGATGAGAACTCGGGTTCTACTTTGCCTTACGAGTCATTCACAATTGTATTGTCCGCTATTTACTTATTTCGCGGTAAAGTGAAAGAATAAATAACTCGAGGCAGCGGCTGATTCTACAATACAATATCCAGAAGTGGGAGCAGTGATTTAGGGAGAGGACGGCCTGGCTGACGACCTAGCTGACTGTTGGGGGCAGCCCAGGGAGGATATGACGACAGGGCAAGTGTAACCGAAATGATAACAGTCAAGGACTGGCTTCCTCGTTTATTCATAGCAAGCGCATAGCGCTGTTGACTCACCGCTCAACAGCCAGCCGACTGGGTGAGGCCCCGTCATGGAGATGCCACAGGGCACGAGATCCTCTCTGGAGACGCAAATCCCAATGCAATGGCTCCTATCTATTCGTCAAGGGGTAATCTTTGTTTTCTTAAGAATGGTAGCCAGTTGACCGTCGTATTCTACAAGGAATGATTGATTTTGGGATTCGCTGATGGGATTTAATAAAAATTAATTTGTAAACAATCCGTGACCAATCCTTCCTCATAACTGAACTTCAATTCACAAATATAATACAGCTTTTACTAATTTTTTGTTCGTCGAACCTTCCATTTTTCAATAAACAACTATTCCTATTCCTTTTAAGCATTGAAATATAACATACACACACATTTTGGTTTGGACATGTAAGTGTATATGTGTGTGTAGTGGCTGAATAGATAGTAAATAAACAAATAACTATTCATAAAAATTTGTTTGTCTAAAGTATGTTTTTGCATATGTATATGTAAACTATATTAAATATATTAAAGATGTAAAAACTAGAACTGACTTCTAATAATCAGTTTTAATAATTTTTTTGTAGCAAAATCAAGGACTAATTTGTAATACATAAACTTAGGAAAATGCAAGAACCGAAACCTTGAAGTATTTATTTTTATAAAATTAAAATGGATAACTATTCTGAATGAGAAGATTTTAAACATTCCGAGAGCAAATGATAGGATACTCCGTGGATATGATAGGATACTCTGCAGATATCAAGAAAAAACTCGTAAATTATTTATGAAGTAATGGAGTATCCTTAGTCTGTGCAAACGAAAGGATGGACTACAATAGGTTTATAATTGAACTGATTGCGATAATTAATCCAACTTTAATCATTAGCTTGAGAAAAGCCTAGGTCTGGTGAACCACTAGGTGCTACACTACAACTAGAATGATGAATACAGACTCGAAAATTTGTTGACACTATTTCTACGTTGACACTTGCGTTATGTCCACATTTCAGCTGATAGCCCGAAAGCTATACTCCGATAGGAGAAATATAAACCACAGTGCATTTGACATTGAATGTGCGATTGGAAGGGAAGGATCGCCCAAGGAGATCCGAAGGAAATGCAGACTGGAAGAGCGTAGCCGCTTGATAATAGGTGCGTCAAGGTTGCAAGCCGACACAACGCAGATAGCCTTCGGGCCTGAGGTCATCGACACCCTTGTCTTCCACGGGCGGGAAAACTGTCTCGCCGAGAGACGCCATCGCTCGTGAGAATCCCTCCACTGGCCTTCATGGGAATGCAGTGCCTTGAGAACCCAACCCATTCCCAGGAGAACCCGACCCATTCAGGCATATGCTCAGCTCTCACCAAGCACACTTCCTTAATTCAATAGTTTACAGCAAGAAAACTCTCAACAAAGATGGAAGCTCATATTGTGCTCCTTAATAGCTCATAAGTTATAGATGATTTATGGTAGATATATAAGTAATAGCTGATATATCACCATAAGTAGTAATGTTTAACCTCCCGGTATCCACAAAAACCATGGCTGGCAATTCTAGACGAGAACTTGTAAATTGATGTACGATGGGCCCACGAAATGTTAGTTTTATAACCTGACTTTCAGATATTTCTATAACAATTAATGTATTGGCTAAAAATAAATACTTCATAACAAAAGTACATTATCAATGTATTAAATTGATAGTAAAATGTATTACACAACCAGAAGTTGGAAAATACAAAGAAGATTGTCTGTGTCTTAAATAATAATGTCATTCAATTTTCTAACTTTTCTTCTAATTGTATTTTTATGCACACATAAATATTTATAATTTCTAAGGAAAGTAATCAGAAAATAAACCAATTCTTCCCTAAGAGATTCAGACTACTAATGAAGGATATATTTTTCTCTCTTAAAGCGAAGCTCATTCAGAATTTGTATGATGAAGTAATTTTATGAGGAAGAATTGGTCGGGGATTCCGTCTTGGGACTTTATTAAATAAAAAACTAATGAAATAAAAAAAGTTTCCATTATTGCCAAAATTTCGTAATAAATTACAAATACACATTTATTAAGTTTGTATTTTTTTTTACTCTACCTTGACCGAACCCCAACTAAAATCATCAAATAATAATATCTACGGTCATAAATACTCTCCGTTAGCAATAATATGTTTACAAATTAGTGTTTACTTATTCAAATCCCAAGAACGAATCCCCAACCAAACCTTCCTCATCAAGTTCGACGGTCCCCGAAATAAAGTAAATTTAGGTTTAAATGGAGAGTTTTAGACAGTGAGAATTTGTTGGGGTTCGGTCAAGGTTCATCCAAAAAAATAAACAATTTTAAAAAATACGTTTTTTAAATTGTATTCCCCCCCCCCCCCCATCAACCTTGAACTAACTCGAACAAATTAAGAAATTGCAGGAGCGGTACCGAACACTTCTGCAACAACACTGATTTACAAAAACGGTAACGCGAATGGCATCACTGAGCTCTAAACAAGTGGGGTCCGGCCAAACACACACCAGATACCCGGCTTAGACATATGAGACGAAGTGCCCAGATACTAACACTACCTGATGGAACCTGAGACTAAACTGATTTGTAATGAGCGTGTAATTCAATGCGCTCCGTTCTTACCCCTACAACTTCCGAAACAATTGACGAGAAAATTGCAGAGGTAAAGAAAGCCCGCCATTGTCCATTAGATTCGGCTGACGCCGTATTGCAAGGCCTTCAGGCTTATAAATGACGTTTGATCAAAATGTAATAAAATTAATGGGTTTTCAGTGAGGTATACTATATCAGGTAAATAATCTAAAGGGTTATTATTATTTCTACCACCAATGAATATAGAACTCTCATACCTTCTATTATCCGTCTTCATTGGTTTCTGCAAACCATCTTCTGTTGGCCAGCGCTTTCGGACATTGTCCATCCTCGTGGCCGAATCCATGTGTTCACTGTTACTGTCTGTATTCAACTCTACAAAATATACAAAAAATACAGACAGTGACAGTGAACACATGTATTCGGCCACGAGGATGGACAATGTCCGAAAGCCCTCGCCAACAGACAATGGTTTGCAGAAATCAACGAAGACGGATAATAGAAGGTATGATAGTTATACTTTATCAAGTTAATGGCAAATATGTGCTGTGAACATGATACAAACTCAAACAGTATTTTTAATTTACAGAAAATTAGCCGAAGGATATATTAGTGGAATCCGCAATGCTTAATAATAATCAATAATTTAAGATATTTTTAAATATTTTAGCAATACTTTTTGAGATAATTGTGATTTATCAATGGTATAATATATAAAACAGTATTTCCAAAAATAAAATAAACGTTAAAGCAGTTGTTCAAATGAAAAACAAAATAATAAGGGGCATTGATAATTATATTAAAAAAGTGTAGGCCCACTTCAATTATTTTCCAAGATAAAAAGAGATAAAACTGAATTATCATTTTAAACAGATTAGACCAAAAACAATTAATCCAGACTTGGCCACTAAAGGTTTATTGAGAGAAAAACTTTGTAAGAGACTTTAACGGTCAGGAAAGTTGGAAACGACACCAAATTAACTTAAGATATATTATAATAATATCTGTGTATATATAAAGGAATTAAAAGTAGAAATCAAGGCCTTAAAATATTTTATGTAAAAATTATGTTACTATTAATCCGTGAAAAAAAAATCTACACAATCAATAAAACTTCTCAAATCTAGAAAAAGAAAGACTTAGTAGAACAAGTAAAAAAGAAGTAATAAATCTGGCAGTAGTAAATTGCTGAACACGGGGAAGATTTACTTAGACGCATTAAATTTAACAATAAGGACGGGGATAAGGAGAAGCAAATAAAGATTTATAACAATTTAAAGAAGGATCCACTTGGAAGAATAAATGAGAAATAGGGGTAGAATAGAATGCGGGGAAAACTTTATACCTGAAGGCATGGAAGCCGGTAGGAGTGTGTGTGGAGGGAGGAGTGCAGGGTTGCCGGATCTACCGGCCGCCCCTCAGTAACCCAGAGCCGATCCACGCTTCCACCAGGACAACCCGACCCCAGGATCGGAGGGCAGGCTATAGGGGGGAGATCTTCCCGCGCCCGATCGTCCTGTGCCTATAGCGCGCCGAAGACTTTACAGAAAGGGTAGATTGCAGTCAGTATGTATACAACCTGGGGCCATGTCCCTCATGATATACAAGGACCAATAGAATCTTTTCAACTACTCTTTCATTACCAAAGGATAGTACGTTATACTTAGATGATTTTAGTTGGGGTTCGGTCAAGGTAGATCCAAAAAATACAAATTTAAAAAAGTGTATTTAGAAGATGGCTTATAATGTCGGCAGATAATCCTTTATTAAATAATACATTTTTGTCAATTTGTGTTTTTTGGATCTACCTTGACCGAACCCCAACTAAAATCATCTAAAGATAATATCTACGGTCAAAAAACTCTCCTTTTGGTAGTACATTATACATAATTTTATGGAGGATTACAAATATTTCAAACATGATAAGGCACACATTGAAATTACTTGATTCAACAATAAAAACTCAGAAATAAAAAAATAACTACATTTTCTAAATTATTATAAGAGTATACATATAATTATGCAATTTGGTATAATACATAACAGTACAACTACTTCCGAAATTACATTTTAGTGCAATAGCATACAAATAGGCATACTTAAGCATAAGTTTATTCAAGAAGTGATTAGAACATTAACAGTAGATAAATATGATGAACAGCCTGATAAAATAATACTGGGCACAATGATAAGCAGAATTATAAGTTTAAAGAGGAAAAATATTAAATTATAGAATGATTAAGAAAAAAAAAATTACAATGATAATAATAATAATAATTGAGGTGAAAATATGGTGAGATGAGGAAATAGAAAATAGTTGTTATCGTATTTATAAAATTACAAATTTAAATTATAACAAAATTTTAAACTAATGTTTGGTAATAGGTTTTGAAAAACAATATCTAGAATCCCATAAATTCAAGCCATAAGCATTTTTGTTAATGATGCAAAAGCATGCTATGCTATTAGAAACTGAAAAATATTCACACACTCATTTTAGTATTTAAATATAAAATTTATTAAAATATTAAAACAAAGAAATGCAAAATATTAAGAGGTAATACTTATAAGTCAGAATGTTTTAGAAGTTAGATCAAATATATGTTTAAATACTTTAGGCCAAATTCAGATCTTTCATTATATGCACATAGCAATGAAGAATAAAATATGAAATATAAAAGCACGCTTTAAAATCAAATAGTCCTCAAACTGCAATACATGTGCAACTTGAAGGATTATTAAGTACAATATATTTTCTGTTGGTATATTTAAATAAAAAGTAAATAAGATTTAATTTTTTTTTTAAATTTACAGTAGGCGGGAGTATTATGAACTTCTAAATGCTCAATAACAGTCAGTTATAATAAATTATTCGGTTAATAAACACAATTGTAAAGAAAACTTATTTCACTTTGGTCACACTTATTTCCACAGATTACTGAAAAGTGGAGATATATCTTTAAAAAACGAAAAAATCTTAATATTTTTACGGAAAAAAAAAAAGTATACATTTAAATGAACGACATTAATTTTTGTTTGTTTACAGGACCCTAGAAATCAAGAACGATTAAGTTAAAAAACAAAATGGAAAATCACAAACTAATAAAGTAATCTAACTTCAGTAGTTTGAAGAAGAAACAGGGAATAGCATGCTTTTCCTAAAGGGTATTTTCGATAAAATGCAAAAGAAATTAAGGAGTAGAAATATGTACTACACCCAAATCCTTAAGAAACAACAGAGAAGCTGGCGCTCACGAGGGCATGCCGGACTGGACGCTACACCATACAAACAAAAATCAGTAAGGTTAGTAATGTTTCATTAACTAAATTTTAATAAATTAGAGGTACTGCGTGAATTGGGTGGGGCATTAATAATTTATTAAAAAAAATTAATAAAAAAAAAAAAAAAAAAAAAAAAAGCTAAAATGGCACGCCCATTTACTAAACGAATTTCTCTGAAGCGCAAATACAAGAATAATTGACTATTTAGGCAATTCAACATGTCCAATGTAACTTATAGAAAGCATAAGCCATATTATGAAGAAAACGTATTATGTGCATTCAAGCGGATGGTGAGGGTACACCAACTGCAGGAACAAATGGTATCTTATTTAAAGTGCAACTTACCAAATAATCCTTTAAAAAATGTACCTAAAAACACAGGAACCACTCAGAATCACAAAACTAGTGACTATGTATCACTTTTACTAATTTACAATGGTATTATACTGGGAGAGGGCAGGGCACAGAAATAGAGAGACCAAACTTTCGTAAGTGAACACGGAGGCTGTCTGTAGCGTACTGAGTTGGTGGGGAGAGCTGAGGCCCAGGCTGAGCTGGAGTTGATGGAGGGGGAAGCATATCGCGCTCGGCACCCGACGGAGACCGGATCTTGCCGAACCAAGGGGACACCAGGACGCAAGTCCCGGAATGCTCACTTCTCCGAACTATAACACTATTTTGGCGAATAAGTTAAAAATAGAAATGGGTGAGAAGGGAAGAGAAATATCGTTTTCGCGTGTATATTCAAGTGTATCTTCGAAGGATTGGTTTTAAAGGAGAGTGTACTCCTTCACATGGCTTCTTATGTGTGTGAAGGTGTGAGTTGAAACTAACTCTTAACTGTGAGAAAGATGCTGGCAACTTAAAATAGACTCGATCTATAAAACTCTTATTTAGTTATAGTTATTATCTATTTAAATTTAGTTATAGAGGTTGTTAACGAAAAACTGTAGAAAATATTTTCGATATTTTTATTTCAACCACAACAGTAAGTCATAGCCACTATGTGTGTGTCTGCCATTAACGGCTCTATATGCAAATAGAAAATGTGCTACCTCAAGTAACATTAAGTATATGTTAATTATATTAAATTAAAAATATATTATCTTTGATGCAGCGGACGCTTTAATCAAGCAAATCAAAACATAAAACAGTTTTAATAATAAATTTAAATATGCTCTCGGTTGAATTCTCTAAAAGCCTCTCCTGAATGACAATGGAAGTCACTATAATACTTGAACTTTATTAAGAAAAGTTTGAGATTCAAAGTTAAGTACCCCCAATAAGTAATAAGTAATCAACCTCTAGGATAAACGAAATCACAAGTATTAATTATATTTAGGGGGTAGGGGATGTCGTTTTAAATTCCGTAATGCTTAAATAAATATTTTGTCACTTATCACACATTTTCCTGCAATCGGAATGGGATCTTCGTTATTAGTTTACAAATACTTAATTACTAATATCCATATTCTCATGAGATCAGATATAAAGGAACTTGATATCCATAAATTCTTCTTCTGGGTTTGAACATGTCGAAATGTTGTTTTTTGCCGAATTTCGCACATCATGATGGTTTCTTCAAGGACGAATAGAAACATAAATTGATGTTCTCATTCTCCATTCAGCTCTAGAAAAAGCCATCGCATGTGAGAAAGCTCGTCAAAAAACAATTTTCCGACAGTCAAATCTAGAAAAAGAATTTAAGATGATTTCTGGAGACCGTGGAAGCCTACATGAACAACTCATTATACATATATATATATATGTATAATGAGTTGTTCATGTAGGCTTCCACGGTCT